>JAJEKB010010744.1:11294-67894 GCA_022393335.1 Macrotrachela quadricornifera | reverse complement strand
ACAAGCTTTATATTCATAAAGACATGCCTAGAAAAATCTTTTGTTAAGTTTTAACAAAAGATTTTTCTAGGCATGTCTTTAAGGACATAAGTTTTGAACATGTCTCTATCATCGATAAAAAAATCAAGTTCTATCTATTTTCTAATTAATTTTTCATTCGATAGATAAAGAAATGAAACATAGTACTTCATATAGTTAGATATGAATGATTTTTTAACTTACCAGAATAAAATTGTATGTTAAATACTAGTAAATTTTGTTCAATATAATTATATATTATAGAGCATTATAATCATATTGTTAACTATGCTGTCTATAATAGACATCTTGTAATTATTCCTATACGTATTTTATTGTAAATAAACGTATCTAGAATCTCTCTAGCTTACAATGAATGCGTATATGAGTGAATGTAAATATGTCGGAGGTGTATTGTATTCTTTTTGAATTATATTATATCCATAACTTCAAATGAATGATTATGATTGAGTACTTTTCATTGAAAACATACGATGTCATGCACTTTGAGAAAAATGTCTCTAAGCACCTTCAATATTAGGAGAGAATTTTTATTATGTATTATCATTATTCATCATGCTATTCGAATACGTTCCAATGCGTTGATTTAGTACTTTTTATTTTTGCTTATCTTCATATTATAAACATTATCTTTATCATTATTGAAAAATTTATATTAGCCATGGAAAATCTTCTAAGTACCTTTAATAATATATTATATCTACATGTATTTTTCTATTATATGTCGTATAAATACATGAAAGTATGCATATTAAATGCATCATGAATAAGAAGCGCATTCAAATTATTCAGATAGAAAACATGATATAGTATAAAAATAACTCAAATGTCGTTTTTCTCAATGAGTATTAAATGATTTGTATTTTTTAAAAATTCACAATATAATTAATACTTTTGAGCTCCATAACCTATAATAACCAGTTTAATAAATTTCACAAGTTCATAGTATTCGTTTGGGGACATCCTAAACATTTGTATATTTCGAATATATTACTAGGTTAAATATAAACTCTCGCTCTGTAGAATAGAAATCTATCCTATCCGAACGGGTACAAAATAGCAATTTATATCATTAAATGGATTAATTCATCGCTTTTTGCTGTTTGATTGTTATTTCTTTGTTATATCTAATTTCATTCGTTGTACATCTTTTCTATGAATAAACAATGACGTTTCTTTTGCAAGTTGAAAAATGTATGGACATGAACATCAATATGAGGCAAGTGTTCAGAAACTGATGACTTTAACATCACTTTTTAGAATTATACGCCGTCTAGAAATAAATTGATATAAATTTTTATTAAGTTGAAAAAAACATGAACGCATGTTTAACTATAAAAAGAGATATTTTTCGAAGAGGAGTATTTATCGACTGGAATTATGAAGTAGGTATTCTATAAAACTGCGATGAACTCATTTAGTAGTACAAGGTTTATGGCATACTTCTTTTCAAATAATTGAAAAATATATCTCCTGACGTTTTTGAAATATGGATAAATTTCTAAGATAATGTTGTCTGACACAACTTTATTGATAAATACCTCATAGAAGTTTGATTGTCTTTCAAATCAAAATATAATAATAATCATGATTTAATATATCTATATTAAGATTCGCGAAGTGTTGATAAAAAATAAATGCATGAATGAGAACAAAGTTTAATGAAGATATCACTGTGATTATTAGACAATATATAAAACCCAAAAACCTATTGAAGTCAACTTTTACTTTATCGATAACTCTCACGATCTATATGAAAGTTCTTAGACAGTTTGAAAAGCGTCATTGGTGAAATTTTTTACAGTTCTGTATATGTAAGCAAATAAAATAGTACGTTTAACAGAAAGAAAATTATTTGTAATAAAATTCTACCGACAAACTTTTAACTTGTGAAGTAAATTAGAAGGACACTGGGGTACTATTTTGTGAGAAAGGAGAAAGATTATACAAAATCTAAATAACAGCAGATAATCCTTAGAGCCATAAAAAAATACTGATATTTTTTACCACTTAATGAAATTTCAAATTTTACAAATTTTTGTACATGTTAAAAAACGTATCATATAGTGTTGTATTTGAAGGTAGCGCTCCAAGGTTCACCCACGCAATATGTACAACTTTCACGAACACACACACAATACAGAGTAAGGTTGAAGACGGAGGTGTTTGTATTATGTATAAACACCCACGCCAACACTTATGTGCATGACACATAAATCAAAACGAATTTTTTTTTTCTCTGTTCTTTCATATAAGAATGTTTATTTTTGTTAAACAGAGCCATCTATACCTTATATTTATTTTTCATTGGATGAATATGACATCATTTCATGAGTAATGCTTAGGTTGGAAGCCGATGAATGATCATGACGGCAATATGGTCTTGCAAAATTGATGATTCTTACATTTTTTGATTCATTTCGAAATGTAAAAACGAAATAGTAGCAGATCGAACAATATATATAGACATCTGTTTGTAGCAATCGAATTTTTTAAAAACTTTTCGATATGTATGGTGGCTGGAAGATAATATTCATTAATGAATATATCTATATACCGTATTTTGAAAAAATACTATGATTATATGGGAAAATGTTTTAGATACTCGTCAATGCATTAATTATATATATTTTCGATGGCTTTATTCGTTTTGAATATAATATGAACGAAATGGTTAATTTAGTTTAATAATTTTATAATCATCTCTGCTATCGATATGACGATAGATATACGTAAATTCGTGAATATATTGGATTTGATACATATAATAAATCTCTAACGTTATTCATATTATCGTTCGATGGATATAAAGAATATGTCGAATTCGTATATTATTTTATTTTTCGTTTTGAAATAATCGATATTTATATATGTACAATTTAAACGTTCGTTAATCGTTCAATTTATTATGGTAATTCTTATTAAATTAAATTAAATTTTTTATTTTTGAATCTATTTGGAATAATCTAATAATGAATTTCTTTTCATGGATAGTAAATTCAATAGAGAGAATGTATGATATAATAATATCATATAGAGACATGTGATAGTTCTCAATCCTATCAACTTAGATAATCAAATCAAAAAATTGTCTATCAGGAACTGTCACAAATTTAATAATATTTTTTATTTTATTATTGTTTAAAATTAGGATAGAGATTTTAGATTTACGGTAAGTTCTATTCAACAATATTTATTTTTCAATAATAGATTTTTTTAAAAAATTATCCTAATATATGTTGGAACTATATCACTATGTTTATAGTTGGAATATATTTTGTAAATGTCTCAAATATATACTTAATTGGAATATAAGTATATATATATATATAAATTCTTAAAAGTGAACATGTAGTAAATTTTTTGCAACCTCCTACATTGATGCTTGTTTTTATATTATATACTTCGATAAAAACATGTGGGAGGGGCATTTTTTTCTTTTTGTTCTGCTAAGTGTAGGTTTGAGTCATCGTATACCTTCGCTTATCGAGTCATGAGTATTTTTTTTTCTTCTACTAACACGAATCGATGACGAAAAGAAAATAAATGTTCTTTTCTTTCCAGCCTCGGCAGATAACAATCAACGACCCATGCCTTGACGTGTAGAAAAAACAGAAAAGCAAAAAACGAGTCATAAGACGTCAATGCGGTGGATTTTTTTTGTCATTTTATCGTCCGCTCTCGCGTAAGTTAAGGGGTGCGTAGGCAGAAGTTATGCAAGAACGAAAAAAACATTACGATATAAATTTATATAAAAAGCATCAGTTCTGAAGACTCAAACAACGATATCATTGTATGCGATCAAATTTATTACCTATAGAAGAACTTCTCATGTGTATGAACAAATCACAACCCGGGGATCGTCGTCCCATACCAACTCCATCAATTGTTAAAATTGAACAATATTCAACTAGTTCACCGGATAATAGCCGTACATCATATGATGACAATGAAACAATTGCATTTGGTCCTATTAAAGTAAAACCACGTAAAAAACCAGCACCAACTTTAGCTACTGGTCGTCGATCAAAATATGAAATCTTAAGTGTAGAAGAAGAACATAAACGAAATGTAAGACGTGCACGTAATCGTGCTGCTGCTGAACGTGTACGCATTAGTCGATTAAATATTGAACAACAATTATTAGATCAAATTGCAGCATTAGAAAAACAAGAACAAAAATTATCAAATGATGTTCAAATACTTCAACATGAAAAACTTCATTTAGAAACCCGACTTTTTACTCATGAACAAATATGCTCAAATATGTCTGGATCTAATTCTGTAATACCATCACAAATTAATGCAACAACTTATTTTCCATTTAATAATAATTCAACAGTATCCCATCAACAAATTAATACAAACATAAACGATAATTTATGTGAATTTGATTTTGATGACATATTTATTAATTCATTAACTAATGAACAATTACAACAAAATTTTCATGAATCATTAGCAAATATTACATTTAATGATGATCTTAATTTCTTAATGGATTAATTAGCAAAATATAATCTCAATAATTATTCTCATAATTTTTGTATTATTTTCTTTTTTTTTTTGAATGATCTGTTGATAGTTTTATTTTTTATTTTTATTTTTATTTTGTTGTTGTATTAATATATCATGTAAAATGATGATAAAATAGTGTTTGAAAGAAATAAAATAACGATTTAAAAAATTCTTTTTGAATTTTAATTAGATCTGCTAAAAATATACACTGTTTTTTTTTTGCTTTCAAAACGATAAACATCTTATACAAACAGAAAAGTGAAACGAAAGTTTTGATTGACATGAATATTAAACGGATCATCCATTTTCTATAGATTTCTTTTTTATTATTTTTTGCCTTGAGAATAACTATAAGGATCATTATGTCTATGTGCTTGTGCTATTTGTTTTAACCTACGGAGCGTATAACATAGCTATTGAAATTATATTCTTATTAATAAGCTCTTTCTGATTGTGTACTATAAAAGTACATAATGACATTGAATAAAATATATATAGATTTTCGTTTTTTTTTTTTCAAGGTTCTTTCAGTTACTAGAAATATTAAAAGAACATATTCCCACATGTTTAGCTTTAAATGCAATAACGAAACCAAAATGCAAAAATAACCTTTTTCTTTTTTTTTTACACTCCTTCTTGTTAATATATGTATGTGGCGGCAATTAGTCTTTTGAAAAATGCCATACACATATGTACATATATAGGTAACATACTGATTATACAAGAACACTCGACTGGTTCATATTGAATATATAGGTATATAGTCATATAGAATATTTATGTCACTCAAGGACATTTCAGTAATTGTTGACATAGTGGTTTAATGTATGAGAAATGAACCGGTATGAAATTTGGGTCTACCGTTTTCATATATTGAAGATTTACTTTTACCAAACAATTTGTCGTTTTTTATATATTTAAATTATATTATAACATATTTTTTTTCTTGTAAGATAAAATATGAATTTATGTTTTCGATCATGTTGAAATATGATAGTAATCTTATTTGATTTTAATATTTATATTTATGTTTTTTATAATAAAAAAAAAAAAAAGGAAAAAATGATGGTTTGAAAAGGACAAAGTTGCAACACATAAAGTACCTGTGTGATATAATACTCGTTTGTTTTTTGACATTATCATTGAATCGAAGAGAAAAAAAGACAAGTTGCACACGTGTATTTTGCCTCAATATTTATATTTGTTTTTCTCTTTCGATCATACATTGATACGATTGAATAATAATTTCTTTTTTTTTTTTTTACATAAGTTATAATTGATCGTACCCAATGGTATTTTTTTCAATATATAGAAATATTAATTAAACTAATTATCTATAATAGATAAAAAATTTGAAAATACGTTATTTTTTTGTAATTAACATAATGAAAAAAATTATAAATGTATATAAGAAAAATTTTCTCGAATCATTAAAGCAAAATTGTTGAAATTTATCATATAGATTATATAAAAAATATTTCAAATGTTACAATCTTTAGTAAATTAATTATGATAATCAATTTTTTTAATTAGACACTAAATAATCTAAATTTATTTGATTCAATAATATTTACATTTAGTACATTAAAGAATGAATATCCTTGTTAAACAAATGAAGCTAAAGAAATGATTATCATAAATATGTGGTTATGAAAAAAATCGACTATCAAAGATTTCTTTCATGTATATCTTATTAATTGATGATCTTAAACTTTGACTAAGAAATCTTAATTAAATATCTATAATCTTTATATAAAATGTCGGTCAATGATGCCATTCGGAAACTAATTTTTCGATTGTAAAGGAAGTTGTATATGTTTTAATTATTTATTTTTTTCAATACAAGAAAATAAGAACTTTAACGATTATCATTTTTTTAATATATAATATTATTTTTAGATATCTAATAAGTACCGCAGAAGTCTTTAGAAAATCAGATATATTCTCCCTTCAAGAATCCATATAAGAAAGGAGAAAAAACCAAATATTCCTGGGAAAATTTTTACAACTTCATCATCGACCAACATTATATGGTATTTTCTATTAGAAGAGTAATAAGAAAACAGATTCAATAATGATTTTTGTAGCTCAAAATGTCTTATCTAATAATACATTTCGAATTAAGTTTATTTTTAATGTTTACATCAGATGTTTTATGAATGATATTCTTTTGGCACATGCTCTCATGATAGTTACTCCCCCACTCACCCTTACTCTCAAGATCCGAATCAAACCACCCTCGCAATCAAAAATCACTTTTTGCTCACTTCCCACGTATACCTTTAACCTCTCAGACATGTACGCCTATGCTTTCACATATATTCGCACCCACATCTTCACCTGGCCGGGAGCAACATTCATGTTATCTATACCAAAATTTGGCTTTTTTTTTTCAAGGAGACTGTATAATTTAATCGTTCTGCAATAGCAACGAATATTTATGTATGTTTTTTTTCTATTTGTTAAGACTCTACGATTGGATATATTTCGATCAAATAATGTAAAAACAAGGCTTCAATTTGTTTGTTCGTATACAATTTTTGAAGATGGCGATCAATATTCTTACAAACGTTTTTAATTAAAGAGTTAAAAATGAATTCGATAGAATTTTTAGCGTATTTTTTTTTATTTAAAAATTATTCATGAAGCTATAAAAATTTAAGAAATGCGAACATTTCAAAGATTATTACATCGCTTATTATAACATAAAAGTATCTACGTAGGTGGATAGATTTGCTTTCATTCGCTAGAATTTTCTACTAGAATAAATAAAGACCAAGGTACATATGATGATAGTATTTCATGATTTGAACAAATGGAAATAGTTATAACCAACTTTAACAGTTTTAATAATAATTTATAGTCTTAATGATTCAGTTTCATAACGTGTCTTTTTTTTTAATATTTACCAAGAATATCGATAGTTGAAGGATAAATATTTGATTGTCTAATATTTATGATTAGTATTAGTTACAACATACATAAATAAATTTTACTACATTAAATTTAAATATCTGGAGAAAATGATGTTTCTGATATGAATATAGAAGCAGATGGTGCTATTGATGAAAAACGACTTTGTCTATTTAATAAATTTCTATCAATTGATTTTGTTGATATTGGTAAATATTGATTATTATTGATATGAGTTTTATGAATATTATTATTTATTAATATGTTTGTTGTTGTTGTCGGTGCTTGAAGATATATATGTTTATTTGTTGTTGATAAAATATTTTGTTTTATAATTGTTTTTTCTTCTAAAAATTCATTATTATTTGTTGTTAAACAACAATAAAAAACTCGTTTAAAACTTGTACGAAATATTTCACTTATAAATGCATATAAAATAGGATTTGTTGATGAATTAACAAATAAAAGAAATTGTGTTATACTTGATGTTGGAATAAGTATACGACTTGTTTGTGGTAATAATTCACTTGTTGCAAACATTTGAAATGTCCAATAAGGTGAACAACATATTAAATGTACACTAATAACACTTAATACTAATATTGTTACTTTTCGTCGTGTACGCATTGATGTATGAGAACGACGATGATGTCGAGGAATTCTATATTGTAAACGATGAACTATTCGTATATGAAAATAAATCATTAAAATAAGTGGTAAAAAAAATGTTATTGTTGATGTATATGCAACATATATAAAATAAAATGAACGTGATTGAGAAAATGGTAAAATAATTGTACATTGAACATTTGATGATACAGATTTTTGTAATGTTGTACATATAATAATAGGTAACATTAATAAAAATGAAAATATCCATATTAATAATAAAAGTATATTTGGATTAACACGTGAACGCCATATTATTGATTTAGATGAATGACAAACAGCTAAAAATCTATCAAATGATAATAAAGCTAAGATAATAATTGATGTATATTGATTAACACCTTGTGTTAAAAAAAATATTTTACATACAAAACTTCCAAATATCCATGAACGTGTTATTATTGAAGAAATAAAAAATGGTACACCACTTAAAAAAACAAGATCTGATAATGCTAAATGTAATAAATATGTATTTGTAACTGTTTTTAATCGACCATAATTTAATACAACATAAATAACAAGTATATTTCCACATAAACCAATTAAAAGAACAATAAATAAAAGTATAGATAAAATAAGAATAAATAAACTATTTTCATTTATTGTTGGGATTAATATAGGCCAACTTGAATTTTTTACTAAATCATTATCACTAATGTTATACATCATGATTTTTCTATTAGAAAAAAAAAGAAAAGAATAAAGATTTATATACTTTATATATATAAAGAAAAATAAAAGTAAATGATAATAATAGGAATAATATTCAAAAGTTAATATTAAAGTAAACGAAAAGAATATAAAAATCATATAGTCACTAATTTGTTCTTAGTACACATTCTGTATAGATACATATTAATCTATTTTTAAAGATTAAAATTGGTAGCAATACGTTATCTATGATAATCACTGTTATTAGATGAATAGTTAAAAGTAAAAGATATATTAATCAATGTGCGATGTCTAATTTCTAGCCACATAATATGGTAATAAGATGATAATAATTTATGTTAGTAGAATACCGATGTAATTTTATAGGTTATGATAAAATATTCTGAATAAATCAAATATAATGACATCATTGCTGTTTCAAAGAACTTACTGTTCCTCTGAGTATATAGAATTTTTTTTTCTTCTTTATGTCTATTCTTTTTTATGATAAAGTTTTATGGTAGAGAGAATTAAAAGCAATATTGTTTTATTTTTCTATCAATATCTTGTCATCATGATTGACAAATTAATAAAAAATATTATTATTGAAGACAAATATTTTGTCTTTCTTTCATAGTTTAATAAGTAAATGATTGATAAGAAAAAAAAATTCAAATTTTTTTTTGCTTATTATACTCGATCATTATTTGATCTGCTTTTATTTTTTTTATTTATCATAGATTAATAATCCACCGTTGTTCTTCGAGTGCAAAAATTTTAAAATAAATAATAAACGAATTTCTTTTTTTTTATTTCCAATGTTTTATCATTGTTTAAATGAGTATTTGTAATAGCTTGATCTAATAATTGTTAATTTTGTGAATATATTTTATCAATGCGTGTAATGGCATGACCTAGTATTGCTCTTATCTGAGTAATCTGTGGGATTCGGTTTTTGTTGGTTGTAATTTCAGCTTGTACACAGAGATGTCCATCGCAGCTGAAAACCTGCCGCTGCCTTAGAAAGAAAAAACCACCCGCGCCGCCATGGTTTAAAAAAAATGAATCTACTGATTCTTGATTTTCATTATATATTTATTTTAAATTTATACAAGAGAAAAAAAAACATACACACACATATATATATATGCATATAAACACACAAACTAATTTTTTCATTTATACTGAAAAGATTGAATTAGTCTATAAAAAAAAAAAATTTCTTTTTCTAGCTATTGCTAATTCAAATTTACATATATCTGTCATTTTCATTTCTAAGAAATAAAAATGATTTGTATTTTATTATTGTTTTTTGTTTTTTTGTTCTTTGATTACTATAATTTTGTTTATACAAAATTAACATAAAAAGAAAAATATTTTGAGATTTCATTTATAAATAAAATATATGTTTCATTTAAACATCTCGACTTTCATAAAATAATATATAACTAGTTTCAGATTGTCGACCAAGATCATGAGAAACTCCATAAAATTCTTCAAAATTGGACGGATCAAGTCGCTAAAATAAAATAAATAATAGAAAAATTAAAATAAATAATAAATTCTTACATCAACAGTTTCATCATCAAAAACAAGCCAAGACCCATCTCGTTTAACAACAGCTATATAATGACCACGATTAGGTCCAATACCACAATGAACAACTAATGAAACAAGATCATATATACGATCACTATTTGTACAATCTTCTGACTAAAAAAAAAGTAATTTTATTTACAAAAAAAAGAAAATATTTATTATCTAACCGTATTAAGAAGTCGAAGTTCAAATGGAAAAACAACACGATAAGATAATTTTTTATATTGTTTAAATACTTCAAAATATTTAAAACGTTTTAAATGAAGTGCTAATATACGTGGTAATTTTTTAATACGCATTCTATTAAATAGAAAAAAAGAATTTTCTTATAAATGCTTTTTTTTTTCTTAAAAATATTATTTAACCTTTTTGTTGCTTCTTGTTTACTTGAACATATTTCACAATAATATTTTGATTCACCAGATAATGTTTCAACATTACTAAATACTCGTAAACATGTTGTTATTGATGTATTTTCTTCAACATCAATTGAGAGATCAAGGAAATTTTCATCTTTACTGTTAACCTAAAATAAATAAAATAAAACATTTATTCACTAAACACTAAATGAATAGAATGACAAATAGTGTTATAAAAGATCTATCTAATCATTTAAGTCTAGAATTTCTCTGTTTTTGATAATGTATGCTTTAAACATATAGAAAATGATTCAATTTTGTTTCGAAAAATACCGTTTCACAATTAAGACATTTAGTTGTTGATACAAGTGTTCCTTGAAAAAGTTCATGTATCCATGTTTCATCTATTAATGAACTAACGCCAGACATAATATCATTATTTATACTAAAATTAATTGAAGATGTTATTCGATTATGTTGTGCATCACCATTACATTGAAGATAATTATTATTAGTAATTATATTATTTGATTTATTACGTTGTTTATCATATTTTTCTTTTTCTTCAGCTAAAAAATAAAAATAAATAAATTAAATATTTTAAATAAAAATAATTCTATTTATACCAAGAAGAATATCACCACAAGTATTAAGTAAATGATTAAGAAATTCATGTGCATCTTGTTGCATATCATTATCAAATGTGCCTTAACAAAATAAATATTTGAATTTATTTATTTGAAACAAAAAAGATTTTTTTTGTTACTATTTTCTTTTCGTAATTTATTAATAAATTTTTTAGGTTGTAATGCACCTGTTCGTCTTTTACCGGTTAAAATCATATGAAATAAATCAGCTAAACATGTTAATAAATTATCTTTTTTATTCTTTTGTGTTAAACGATAATTTAAAACACGTTCTCGAAATGGTTTACAAAAATAAAGAGCTTGAAGCACCGAATTACAATAGCACGTATTACCAAACTAAAAAATAAAAAATATATATGTGCTTTCGTATTAAAATCAATTGAATCGTGATTCTCAATACTATATTTACAATAATAAATAACTTTCACAAGTCAAACTATCTATAGGAAATTATTTTAAAAACCTACATTTACAAGACCGAGATAATGTTCATTTGAATTTGATCCAACGATTGAATGACCGCTTGTATCAGATGAAACTCCATGACCCTAAATAAAATTTTTTTGCAAAAAAACAAAGCTCGAATTCAAATAATAAATCCTACCATTTTAAAGCAAAACATTTGTTTCATTAAAAATTTTATCCTTTCGCAACATATATTATCTAAAAATAAAATAAAAAAAATTCATTTCACCATAACAATTCTTAATATTATCAAATAATAAAATCTAGACTAGAAGATTTTAATAATAAACGAATAGATTTTAAACGATGACTATGTAATGTAAATTTTTCCCAAAAAATTATTTGACATAATGAACATAATATTGGTATAATAATAAGATTATTAAATAAATTTTTATATTGTTTATCTAATGAATAAAATAATCGTGAACTTATTATTGGTGCTAATGTTTGACCAGGTTTTGATAAAAATGTCATTGTACCAAATATTAATGTTGGTAATGGAGATATTCTTTTATGAATAAATTGATCTTCATCAATTAAATCTGTTATAATTAAATCAGATAATTTACATATACCTTCTGTGAACATTCGATTACTTAAAAAAAAAAAAGAATTCTTTCATTTGTTTTTTTTAATTATTTATATTTTACCTAATAAGAAAAAGACAAAGTAACCAAGTAGAATCTTTTCCTTGAATGAATAAATATAAAGCAAAAAATAATTTAATATAAAATAATTTACGAATTATATAATAAGTTCCTTGGATTTTACATAGATAAACAAAATAAATATTTGTTACATGTGGTAAAAGAAATGAAATACCTGAAAATAAAAATTTATAAAAAGATAAAAAAAGATATATTAAATTTACCAAGAATAATTGAAGCAAATGAAGATGTTGGAATGAATATATTAAGAATTAATGGAATTGAATTACTATTAAAATGACAATGAAATACCTAAAAAGAAAAATAGTATTACTAATTGCATAATAAAGATATAGAATGTTTATTAAACGTAAAATTATCTTGATCTCTTTAGTAGTTATTATCATTCTGTCAGAAGCAAAACATTAAACATATATGTTCATTTATTAGCTCTGAGCGGAACGAATATACACTCAAAAAAAAATTAAGGCTATCCACAGATGAAGGCGATAGGCTGGTTCAGAAATACTCTTTCAAAAAGATCTGTGTATTTTGCATAGCACTTTTTTCGATCACGCTTCCACTGCATTCGTCTCGACATGAGATAGCAAAAAAAAGTTGAATATTTTATATACATACTTGAATGAGATTTACAAAACTAAAAATAATGCAATTCTTTTGTTTTGTAATATTGCATATAAATTGCCAAAGATTCGGTATATGTGCTGGAGAAATATTTATTTGACTAGATCTAAATAAAAATCATTATTAATAATAAAAAAAAACGGCCGACTAACGTAAGATAATCTTACTTAATATGATAATAAAGTAAAATTTGTTTCATTAATCGAATAACAATAATAGATCCACACATTGCTATTATGGTTAAACTTGTTATAAATATTCGAAATAATCGAAGATTTGATGACGACCAACATAAATATGAAATTAACAATGGTAATGAACCTTTAATACCAAAAGCAAACATAAATAAATAAAATAAATCATTTTTTACATACCAAAAGCATTTCCAACAGCACTAGCTGAACTTAATAATTCTCGTTTATGATTAGAAATATCAATTAATAATGAATTATAATTCAAATCAATCATTGTTAAAAATGTATCATAAAAACATAAAATTAAACCAAGTTGTAAACAAAGTAATGGGGAATTTATTTCAACAAATGAATACCAAAAAAGAAGTGATGATAAACAAAATAATGGATAACATATTATTAAATAATCAAGACGATTATAAATAGATAAAATAAATCGATCAGAAAACCAACCAAATAATGGATCATTTAAACAATTCCATATAAGAAATAAACTTTCAGCTATCCAAAATAAATATGAATCAATTTTATAAATTGATATATATATTTGAACATAATAAACAAGATGAATATAATGTATTGATGTTTTAAAAAAAGATAATAAACTATAATATATATATATTAATTGATAATTAATCATTTTAAATACATATAGGTTTTTTTTGTCATATAAAGTTAATAAGATATGACTATTTTAATATGAAATAATACTCTAAAAGAAAATACACGGAGATTTATCAATATTGAAATTTTATTCTTACCAATCTTGAAAATTGAAAAATATCAATTTTAAGAAGATTATGAAATTCCATTCTAAAATAAAATTATACTCATTATGAACAATATATCAAGTTATTTCGAAGTTTTCATAAGGCAATTGAATGAGTTTAAATTTTGCTCTCTTTGCTTGTAGATAATCTTTATATATAATGCTCAGTTTGTGTCTGTTCCTTTGTGTCGGGCTAAAGATAAAAGATCGAATGAATCTATTAGCGGAAGTTCCCAAATACTATATAGGGTTTCCATAGATTCTCAAGGACCATTCTATTGACCATCCATAGGTCTTGAAGGGAGTAAGCCAATAAGGAATGAGGCGATCAGAAGAAAAGACTACAAAGGACACAAGACTGTAAGACAGTCGTGCAATATGGAAGGACTCATGTCAATTCTTTATATCTATACTTTAATGTGTACATCCGAAGAAGAATAGGTTCAACTTTTATGCTATGAAAGTGTGGAATACGCACTCTATCATTTACTGATATATAGTTAGCAAAATTGAGCTGAAATAATCACTAATTACTCTTAATTGAAATGATGAAGTTAACATTGGTATGAGTTCCACGACTAAAATGAATGTGGTCGATCACATGATCTCAGACTTATCTAGAGAAATTCATAATAAAATTTAATCATATTTAGGCATTGTCATTAAATTGACATGCATCTTCATCTATTATTTTAATTCATCAATCAAAACTTCGAACTTGTCATGAAAATCTTATGAAAGTGCATAATTCCCACAAATTTCTCAAAGAAAAAAAATGATTATTTCTACTTTCTCTAGATAATATATAAATCTATTGTCAAAATATCTACTTTTCTAGATGTATATTTCATTATCTCGGTCTTTAATTTGAAATAATTCATAGTATATTCCTTCAAGTATATATCACACTATCGAGTCATGTTCTAGAATATGTACTCGGAACCTGCTCACGATTTTCACAATTTCTTTTTTGTCAATTTAAGATAATATCCAGATGTTGAAAACGAATGATTGGCTTAAATCATGACTAATGTGTCGAGGTGTAGAAAAATAATTTGTCATAATAATAAGGTGAATAGTAAATGAGTTTTTTTCTCATAATTCTTTTTTATCATCTGAAAAACAAAACAAAATACATTAATGTGCACACATGTCTTTTAAATATAAATCAAAATCAAACAAAATTTTTACATCACAGAACATAAATGTTTTTTTTATTTTTATTTTTATTCTTGATGTTGATTTCTTTCTACAATAATGGGACGCGAACATAATGCACAATTTTGTGTTGCATAAAATGCTTTTTGTAAACATTTTTGATGAAATATATGAGCACACGGTGTTATACATGCAACACCAATTGTTAATGTATTATGACATATTGAACATATATCATTATATTCTTCAATTTGTTCCGCTGTTGCTAATGGTAATTGATTAACATTATCCCATGCAGATTTTCGATTGCGAAATATTTTCCAACCACGACGTAAATTTTTTATTATATTTAAATATGCATGTATACCAAGCATTAATGCACGTAATGCACCACGAGATTCATAACATAGTATATAAAAACCATTAAATAGAAGAAAAACTCCAAGAATAAATTCAAAACATGATGTTACAGCTTTTATACGAAATACATATTCATCAAATGAATCAGCATTTGATAAACGATTATGTGCATCAAGAACATAAACTGTATATTGAGCAAGTGATGCTAAAAGACGTACAATTAATTCTAATGAAAATGCTGTCACAGCTAAAAGCCATGTAGAAAATGTTGTTAAACGCCATAGCATAATTATATAAATAATAACTAATAATAAAATTAATAAACATGTATAAACATGTCGATGATGATATGAACGAAGAACAGGTGAAGAAAATAATGAAGTTGATTGTGAACTAAAGAAAAATTAAATTATTATATCCGTTCAATTATTCTCAAGTTAGAAATTGAACATAGCTCTAATCTTTATCATCTATTCCTATACAATGATGTATATTAAGTAATATATTATAATTATTTTTGATTCAAAAGAACTGACATTATTTTTTTTTCTTGTTTAACAATATTTTTTGTAATAAATGATGTGATAATAAAGATTCGCTAAATAAAATATTGAAGATTTTTAGTGTGAACAAAATATCCTATGTTCTTAGACTACAATCAATGTCATAAGATAAACCTTTTGTTATAAGAGCCCGAGTGAGACTACAGATGAAATTTTAGTAGAAAATATATCACGAAGAAATGGTGTTTACAAGTCCGGATTTCGATTATCGTACTTATTCACTATGAAAAACTACTTTTAACCACAAAAATTTTGAAATATTGGTCATTTTTATTATATCTTTTTTCTATAAGTGACTGTAATCTAATAAAAACATCAAAGTTCTTGTTAACGCTAACAATACAGTGAAACAAAAAGAATGAATGGTACGACATACGCGCCAGCTTCTTTACACATCTTATGCGAATTCATCACTGTCTCATATTAGAGTTCGATTGTTTCTACAATTACCCAAAATCATAGCTCCACTTCTCGTTCCGATTCACAAAAATAAGAAAAGAGTGGTTCCGGTTTAGTTCCCAATATATCCTGTAGAACCGGAATTGTTAAATGATCCGAGATCTACTATAATATTTAAATCAATTTTGATTAGTTTATTATTGAGACTATAAACAGCATAGACTTCATTATTTATATAAAGTAATACCATAATCCTTAATCAAAAGACTTAGAGTAAATCAAATTTTCTTAAAATAGATCTGAAAATTTTAGCATTTATCTATGATTGAATATACCTAACGACAGATCAAAAAAAACCAAAAAAGATTTACTTGTTTTCAGGTTCTTTTTCTTCTTCATGATTTTCATCTGTTTGATTAAAAGCCATTCTTGTTGTCATTGTTTGCATAGCTACTTTAAGTAATTGTGGTTCAAGAATTGTATGAAGAAAATGAAATAGAGCAATAATTAATAAACTAAATGCTTTTAATAAAGGTACATGTCGACGATTAAGATCAAGTCGACTTATATTTGATTGAAATAATAATAAAAAAAACATCACACCAACAACAGTACCAATTTGTTCAACATCTTCTGTCCAAAGATGAAGAAGACGAAATAAACGATGTGATATACTTTTCATTATATGTGAAATAAGACATGCCAAACTAATTAAACTAAAAAAAAAAGAAACAAACACATTAAATAATTTTCGAATAATGAGTATTTGATTTATACTATTCATATAGCAAATAGTCTTAATTTGAGTCTGACGTTTTTTTTTAATATAAATGAAGAAGAATTCGATGAAAAGAAAGTATTGTCATGAGTTATTAAAACACCAGATGTGATTTAAGTATCTATTTTACAATCATAAGGACACTAATTTAGAAAATGAAAATTTTATTATATATATATATATTCCAATAATTCAATTCAAACAAGCATTGAATGCATGTTAAGAACACTAAAATATTCATTTTTTTTGCGTAAAATCAATAATTCTATTTCAAGTTATTAATTCTTACGTAAACATTGTTTCTGTTCCATAAAATAAACTGGTAAAATAAATTGTTTTTCCTAAAGTTTCATTATAATTAATTATATTATTTTCTAAAGTAATATTATCATTAATATTTGTTATATATGGATTTGCATATTTAGTTCGTATACATAATGGTAAAACAATAATTTTTGTTAACCAAAAAATTTTTAATAATGTACCTATATATATATGTGCTTGTAAATAATTAATAACTGTTTGTAAACCAAAATTTCCATATAATTGATAAAGTTCACGTAAAAATTTAATACGAATTAAATCAATTAATGTTTGTTGATGATAAATAAATAATTCTGAAAGATGTACAAATGTCCAAATTAAATAATAAAATTTTAATAAATATATATGATAATTTGATGATATTAAAAAACGTATTATCAATAAAAAAATTGGTGCAAAATGACATAAATATGTTTGAATTTTATATGAACGAACACGAGGACGTATATTGAGCATTTGAATATAAATTGATGCTAATAAAAATTGTAGAACATACATATTTATTGATGACGATGTTGGATTATCTGCTATATAAATCATTTGATAATCAAAATAAATTACAAGTAATGATATTGTATAACTATAGAATATCACAAGATGTTTATCAGTACATAATAATAAGAATATTAATACAATAAGACCTAATGAAAAACAAATAAGAATTACAATGATATTGAATTAATATTTATCTTTCAAATATCGATTTTAGATCAGATGTAATTTTTTATATCGAAATATTGTACCGTCTAAAGCATTCTTTTTCTTTTCATATACTTAGTTTTTAAGTAGAAAAAACGAGATGATAATTTTAGACTCTCAGAAAAAAAATAAAGATCTATTTACAGAAGTGTTTTTTTATATAACAATAACAAAGCTTATTAAAAAAACAACGAGCTCTAAGAATCACTTCACTTTTACGTACTCTATTAAACAAAAAAACAAAATTAAATGTGTAGAATAAACGTTTACAAAGATATATTTAAAATGAATGATTAAAAACTACGTTTCGTTTTGAAAAGGAATAAAAAAAAATATTTTATTTAATTACCTAGAATAGGTATTGAAATAAATATATTAATTTGTATTAATAAACGAAATAAATAACTATGTAATACATAACTAATTGGATTAACTAATATATGATTTTCTTGATCAATAATTTCAATTGAATATTTTAATATAGAATCAATTAATAATGAAAATTTTTCAGTAAATAAATAATCATAAATAAGTACAAATGGAATACGTAATAAACAATATTGTATATGTGTTATCGTTTCTCGTGGTATAAAACGTTGAAAATGTTCAAAAAATGTTTTACGTCGTGTTACATCTGTTGTCATTGAATTAAGAAAAAAATCACCAGCGATATGTACTTCATCATTATCCATTTTTTTTTTAATTTGTTAGAAGTAGATAGAAAAAAAAATACTCGATCAAGTTAACTTGCGAATAACAAAAAATACATATTCATTGGATAGATTTAATAAACCAATGGAAAATCAATAGAGGGAGACATTTTTTATTAAATAGAACAAAATATTTTTCTAAGAAAACTCAATGTCATTATATGAATATGAATAAACAAATGTTATATATGAAAGTTGACAATATTACCTTTCGCAATGTATCATGTATGATATATTACGAATTTGAATTAACTCTCTGTAATTTTTTCTACTGTTCTTCGTACTATATGTAATATGAATCGATTGAAATGCTATCAAAATTATATTGTACTTATTGACTGTACTTTATCCTCTATATTTAATCAATGTAAAGGAACACTTACAAAACCACAGGTGTATACGTTAAAGTAATATAAAAAAAGAAAAATACTATTATTAGTATTTCTAGAGTAAAATAAAAATAAAATCAAGAGTAAAGATAACAAACAGATTATATATATGCAAGAAATATCATCATGCAATAATTTTAAAATAAAACCATAAAGAATATGTCTAAAAACTAGCAAAGCATTTGATATCTTTTATATTAATAATTGCTAATCAATCAATTAAGTACATCCACATGCAAGATAAGTTTGTTAAAATGATATACAGATTGAATTGATTGTTTCCATTCTTTGCCACTCAGAAAGATTCATGTTTAGTTATTATCATGACTGTTCTGAGTTATATTTAGTGATGAAAGAATTTTAAAGTAGCTATATGACAGTTGTTTATCATTTTTTATCAACTATTTTGTAACAAATGTATGATTTACAAGAATTACAGATAATAAATTCTTGTTTGATTCCCTGAGGAATTGAAATGCATTGATCATTAAGTGAATGTTCATTGTGAGCGCAAGCGAAAAATAAATCATTTCTACATTTAACAATAGGAGATTCGTTTATGGAATATATAATAAAAAATGATTAAGATTTTATATTGTAAACTTGTGAACAAAGAATGAATAAATATATTTATTAAGTATTAAATGTTTTATATCGTTTAACAATGAGAGTATTATGCATCGTTTTTGGACATTTTCAAAAAAATTAGAAAAAAAAGTATATTATAAAATTTTCTATTTCGAATAATGTGAGTATGCAGCATGTGTGTTCAGGTAACATTGCATTGGATTTATCACTTAATATAGTACAAACTATGTAAAGGATATGTTTGTCGCATAGATCAAAGCGATGATCTATTAACAAGAAATCGTGTTTACAATCAACAAACAATTAGTATTTATGTTGTATCAATTGAATAAGAGCTTAATATTGTTGTTTTTGAATGTAATGATACATAATTTGCATATCCAAGGAGATATTCGAAAAGCATAGCTATGTAATGATTATAAGCCTTTCAATAAAAGTTTTATAGTTCCATCTATTTATACGAAAACTTCTACATTCTTTCATTTACTAAATATATAATTTTCTATTATTCATAAGATGTAGCTGATTCTATTATTTTTTGTTATTCATACATTCGATATTATCTCCCCGTGATATTGACCTTCAGAAAAAGTTTTTTGTTGTCCATTAAGATTTGGTATTTTTCTCTTTATTAATGATCTGTTATTTAGACTTGTTTATGCCGTAATAAAAAAAATACACGTTAATAAAAAAAATTTGAATAAGATAATTAAAAAAAATTCTACATGAGCACAATATAGTATACTATAAAAAGAAAAAAACAAATAATCCATGGAATGTGTCGTGAAAAACTATATACAAAAAAAGAAATTCAGACAAACAAACAGATTCATATCTATCGATTAATAAACATTGCAAAAGAGATAATTAATAAAAGAAGAATAAAATTCAATGGTTTTATTGAACTAGCAATAGCAATACGACATTTTAATTGATCAAAACGTGACATTCGAGAATTATTACTCATTAATATATCCCATTGTGTATCCATAGCATCACCATTAAAGAAATCATTTTGATCAATAAATGGATATTCATAACCTGGTCGACAACGACATTTATATTTTCCTAAACGAAAACCACGTCCAAATATTGGTTCACACTAAATTAAATAAATAAATTATTTTTAATAATTATAATAATAAAAAAAAAACATACGACTGTGCTTTGATAATCACAACGATCACTTCCTTTAAATGCATTTGGAACATAATGAGGCATTGAACATTGATTTATATCTAAGTAACTTAGATAAGCATCAACTCGCACTACACCTCTAAAATCAATTACAAAAAACAAATAAAAAAAAAATTTTTTTTAATGATTTTATTACTTGAATTCAAGATTAATTCCAAGTACATCAAGTCCAAAAAATGGTACAGCATATGTTACAATCCATTGACGTGGTAATGTAAAATTTCTACTACATTGAAATGTTGGTGGAAACCATTGACCATGTCTAAAAAAAAAAAAAATACCACAATTAAATATTTATTATCTTCATACTTTAATTCAGGTGCATAAGAATAAAGTGGAAAACCAGATTCATGATGTACTAATGAATTTCCAGCATAATCAGATCGAATAAATAATTTAAGCCAAAATTCTGTTAATTCTGAACGATCAGGATTTGTTGCCCATCGAGCTTTCATTGTCTACAAAAGAAAAGAAAAAGTAAATGAAATTTGATTTATTCGTTTTTACTCGAAACCAATTTTCATTTTCATAACCATCAGGTAAACCGGCCCAATCAACAACGGTATATTTTCTACTAATATCTTTTTCTGGTCGATATGCATATGGTCCAAAATAAGGTAAACGATAATTACGAAATTTTCCACGATCAAAAAATATTCCAACACCAACAACTTTATAATCACCACCAGCTGCAGCTAATACTTCACCAATTAATTGTTCATCTGTTAATTCAAGTTCAGCTTTACGTAATGGAAAATCTTCAGCTGGATTAACAACTTGATAAAAATTTGATAAAAAATGTGCTAATGTTAATGCTAAACGTGCTTGGGATTCAAATTGTATATCAACATCATTTAAAACATCACCTGGCATTGTTAATTCATCTTCAGTCATAAATTCACATAAATTTGGATCACGATTAAGACGATCATAAAGTTGCATTACAGATGCAATACGTGTTGGACGTTCATAAGCAAAACGTTTTGAACGAATTTTTTTTTTTTCATTTTCAGGTTGATTTGGATGAAAACCTGTAACAAGTTTACCAGAAAATGATGCTAAATTATGAAGTGATGATTTAAGATAAGATGTTGTTGATAATGATAATGTTGCAATTGAATTTACTTTTAAAAGAAAAGAATATATTTAATAAAAAGAAAAAAATTAAAATGTACTTGATGATTCTTTAAGTGTTGGTGGAAGAATTGGATCTTTACTTAAATCATGATAGAGAGATCCATTTGATATATCATCAGTATTATCAATTGATCGACGTGTACGTGCAGCGAATACTTCCACATTTGATTGATAAAAATTTTGAGGAATTTGTTGATATACTAAACAAAAAAAAATGAATTTAATCTTGAGGATAGGTTAAAGATAAGTCTATCGAGCAAAAGAGATAGGCTCGCGTGATAGAAAGCTTCAATAATATCGCAAAAATCTCATATATTAGCTTTCGAAATTCGAAAAAGGTCTTATTATACATTTTTAGTCAATAATTTTCTGAACATCTTGTTTCATGTACGTAAATATATCTAATATGATACATACATTCAACTTTAAGACAATCGAAATTATTTGCATATTCTTCTTGTGTTGCTTTTTCAATAACATAACCTTTAAATGGTCCATCTTGATATGGTGGATAACGAAAACCAGGTTGACAAAGACATTGATATCCACCACGTCGAAATCCAAAACCCATTAATGGTTCACAACGTGTTGTTGGTTTACATTTATCTGTTCCAGCAAATAAATTTGGTTGTTTTGATTGTGGATCATTTGATTGAGCATTTGTTTGACCATTTTCAGCACATTGATTTATATCCATCATAATAAAATCAATTGATGTTACAGAAACTGCTAAATTACGCATTGATTGTAAATGTCGATATTCTGTATGTCGTGGATATATATCAACAATAGGTGAAGCAGCACTTATTATCCATTTATTTGATCGACCACAATCAAAATATGGACGTGTCCATAGAGTTGGACCTTTTATTTAAGAAAAAAAAAATTCAATTTTTATTTATTATAAAAAAAAATAAATATACCTTGTGGATCTTCTGGATGTGGTGGACCATAAAATTCAATATTTTGTGGTACATCACGAAGTTTATACATTCGTTCAGCTAGTAATAATTGAACTGTATGTACTGGTTTACCTATAAAATAAAAGAAAAATCAAATATATATCTAAGATATTATAGGAATTATTTGATGATTATTAATGTAATTTTTAATTTACCTCGTCCTTGATCATTTCGTGTTTGATCTGGTAACCATTTACTATACCATTCATTTCCTCGATTATAACGTGATGTATATTGATGATTTCGTCCTGCTCCAACATCTTCTTCTTGAATTGTATGATTTGTCCATTCATTTTTCCAATTAAATGCATCTATTTAAAAATAAATTTTATTTCTTTTTATAATAAAAATTATGAAATTTTTAGTTTTTTTATTACCATAAAAATCATCTGCTCGCCATGCATATGGACCAAATAATGGAATTGTTTTATTAAAAAAATTTTTATACCAATGTGAATAATATTTATCTTGATCAAAATAAATTGCTGAACCATTAATCATACTTCGACCACCTGTTATATCAGCTATAATTAAAAATAAAGAATATTTTATACTTTATCATATTATATATTTACCAGCATTATGTAAAAGTATATAAGTTAAACCAGGTTCTTCAAAATCAAATAAACGTTGAAATAAATAACTATATAAAAGAGCATTTCGATGAGCCATATTTCGTACATGTAATAATTGTGTTCGATTTCTCATAATAATATCTTTTTTAAGCATTTCAATAGATGGTTTTTGATAAACAGCTTCTTCAGGTAATACTAATTCACTTGGTTGTTTTTGAAAACAATTACCACTAGTAACTGAATTAATACGATCCATTATTTCATCGATTTTATCATATGTTATCCATTCAAATTGTGAACGACTTTTATTAAGTAAAAGTATACAAAGAAAAAGATATATACATAAACGTATAAACAGACCCATGACCAAGGATCTAAAAAAACAATAAAATAAAGTTATTCACTAGAGAAACAAATCAATTAGTATAGATTCTGATGAATCATTTAATTCAGGTACTCGTAAATAGTGAGTAATTATTTATGTCAATAGATTAGATTATTTCATTGATATATCATTGTCTTATTCTCAAGGTAATTGTTATTCTATCCACCAATATAATCAATGAATTGTCTATTTGTTATATTTAAGAAGTAAACAAGAGATCGATCACCGGTCGAAGGTCATTTATTCATTGAAAAATTGACAGCGGCCATATTGTCAATTTAATTGACATTATGAACTTTTTTTTTACCTGTCATTAAAATGATCAATCAGATAATACAAAAAAAATCTAATCTTAAAAAAAGTAATTTTTTCTTTTTAATCATTTCTCATATATTTTTTTTGTCTTTTTAAATAATCATTAATTGACTGTAGCGCTTCAATTTCAATTCGTCAAAATATATTAATATTAACTCTATTCTTTGTTCAAAACACACACAATATTTTTGTTCATTTACAATGTCAACTTGGCGGAAAAGATTTTCGTAAGAGTTAAAATAAAGAATTAAAACTTTTGTAATTTATTGTATTTTGTTTTCTTAGAAGAAAATCACATATATTAAATGAAAATAATGAACTTCTTTTAAATAATAGTATAAAATATCGTAAAAAATTACAAACAGCAATAACTCAAATAAATCGAACTAAAAAATCTGTACAACGAAATCTTGATAATTCTGATTCAGATATACATAGTAAATATAAAATCTATTTTATTTTTATTTTTATTAAAATTATATTTAGTTGCAAGACTTATTAATGATATTGGTCAATTATCAGATTGTAAATCTCTTCAAGTATTATAATTTAAAAATGAAAAGAAAATTTTTATTTATTTTTTTTTTTTATAGGAAATAAGTAGTTTAATTGATTCGTTAGCAATGCGACATCAATTATCATCAAGAATATTTAATGGTAAAAAGAAAATTATTTTATACAAAAAAAAAAAGATTTATTTTATATAGAATATGCAATGAATTCACTTGAAGAATCTTTAAAAAAATTAAATAATAATATATCAAATGATTTTGATAAAACAAAATCTATTTTTGAACAAGCAGCAACAAATCATTGTTCAGATCATACAAAAAAACAATTATTTAATAAAGGTTTTAATAGAAAAAAAAAATTATATTCTTACAATTCTTTTTTTTTTAGTTCAAACTGAATGGTCTAAACATCAAAAATTAGCAATAAAAGAATTTAAACATAGTTTATCATCTTATTGTGATATTGGATTATATAATCTTAAAATTCAAATAGCTATACTTGAAAAACTTCAAGTAATTTATAGAAAAAAGATTATTTACCGTTTTTAATAAGATTTTTTGTAATTTTCTATAGAATTTTATTGATCAATTACCTCCTGATGAAAATGATAGTTTACCAAATTTTGCTGATAATAGTGTACAAACTCGAAAAGAAATTGATACTATGTTACGAATTATGCTTGATAGAGCACCAAATAATTCAGCTTCTTTACCTAATACAAAACGACCAAAATTTCTTAGTAATCAATTAACTTTATCAAGTAAAATTTTTCTTTTTTTTATTTAATATAATTTTTAATATTTTAATCATTTTTAGATTCACTTTATTCACCTGAAATTACTGAAGCCGCAGCTCGTTCACATGGACAATCATTACGAGAACAAAATGCAAATCTTATTCCTCAATATCCTTCTATACTTCCTCCAACAACAGCAAGTGCTAGTGCACAAATACCACAACATGAATCAATAATTACACCTATTACTCCACACAATGATCAATTTCAAAGTAAATTTATCCATATCTAATAAAGAAATCTCTTCAATTATCAAGTCATATTAAAATCGAGACTATATACATCATATATGCCCTAATAAGTTAGGAATATTCGTTGTTAGTGTAAAATTACATAGACGGTAATTTATTGTAAAAGTTTTCTGTTATTCCTATTCTCAGATACAGTTAAGGCAAAAGTATGCTTTTACATATCGAAATTTTTACGGAACCTCAAGTAGGTTTCTAACATTGATTTGATAATTGTACAGACTTTCTTATAAAATCTAAGGCATAATTTTCAACTAACATTATTTTAATTACTTATAAATAATAAAATTTATAAGGAGAATGTTGAATCTGACAAATATTAGCATCTATTCATAGAAAATTAAAAAAAAAATATTAATAAAATTTTCTTTTATTCAGATACACCTGATAATGATCATTTACCTTCATATACTGATTTATTCGTTGTACCGAGTAGTTGTAAAGAAGCACGTATACAACGACGAAGTTCACGTTTAAATAATCAATAAATCAAATTATTCTATATATGTATAAACAAATCCTGGTATTATCTTTGTGCTTGTCAAATGAATTTTTTTGTATATGTATATATATATATGTCGAAGTTATCTTTTGAATTTTTAGAATTAATTATGACGAGATCCTTGAATATTTCTTAAATAATTTTTGATAAAAACTGAATAGAAATCTGTAGTGTTACTTTCAGAAGATATCGATTTGTACGAAAGAAAATCTGTGATTTCATTTCTCCTGATAATCATAGTTTTTCTTACGGAAGACACTTTCTGAGTTTTATAGAGTTTAACCTGAGTAGTCTAGATCGACATACAACAATCAGATTAACATTCAATGTGTCAAACGTATACAATATCTGTAATGACAATCGAGTATCTTGGTATCACATATTCTTATCCTATTTTTAATAAATATTCAAGGATCTCTCTAATTTACACTAGATCATAATTAATTCAAAATTTAAAAAGTTAGCTTCGACATATATATTTATATCAGTATTAGAATGTAAAGAGAATAATTCCTAATATATATGTGCAGATCTTATTATCTAATTACTGTTACTGTTTAATTAGTCATATCTTATTGTCAGAAAAAAAATAATCAAATGTAGTCTTTGCTTTGTATAAAATTTTTTTTGTCTCATTATCTTATTTCAAATATATTGATGATATCAAAAGAAAAAAATCAAAATAGTTTAATTGTGCCATTATTAACCATAAAGATATATTTTATTATTGAAACTACATAAAAGAAAGAAAGAAAGAAAGAAAAACATTAGTTAATGGAACTACAAATGATTTATATTCTGATGGTAATAATGCGCATATAATTGATCACCGGTGAATAAAATTTTGATTTATTTATTTTTTTTTTTTATAATTCTGTTACTCTTGTATGATGTAAACGAGGGATAGACACTGTTCGATTGTCTTGATTTGTTATTAATGGACTATTTTGTACTGAATCATATATATGATTACTGATGCTTAATGATGTTTTTGATGGAATTGGTGGTGGTGGTGGTGAAGGAGATCGTTTTGGTGATTTCATATGAACTGATGTTTTATCGGGTTGTAAACATTGATTAATAAATGGAATAATTGACGATGATGATGATGATGTTTTATTTGATTTTGAACGTTTAAGAATAATATCATTAGTTCTTTTTGATGAAATATCTGGTGGTGAAGTTGATTTTGTACGAAAAATTTTTTGTTCAGTTTTATTTGTTTTAGAATGGCGTAAAGATGAATGGAATGATGATGAACGTGTAAACGATGTTTTTGATGGTTTAAAACGATCTATAGATAAATTCTATTTTAAAAAAACATTTTATTCTTTTTATGAATTATTATACCTAATGAATAACAATTATATTTCATAGGTGTACTATCAATATCAATTTGTTTTTCTTTTGAATCAAAAACAATTTGATTTATTGGTAATGATATATTTGTTAATGATTGATGTATTGATGATGTTGTTGATGTAATAAAATTAAAATAATGTTGTTTAGGTAAAATATTTACAAGATTATCTATATCATTATTAATAATTTTATTCATTTGTTGATAATTTTTATATAATTGTATACCATATAAAATAATTCGAATACCATTTATCCATCGTTGATATTCATCATATGTATTTGCACATATATAATAAATATATTTATTTGATTTTTTTTGTATATGTGCATATTTTAATGCAAAACCATATGTAGTTGGAGAATTTAATGTTTCAATCCAATTTTTAGAATAATATAATTGTATATTTTTATCAAATTTAAATAAACAAATAAGATCACGTTTTAATGAAGATGATTTTGGTATTTGATAAATACCTGATTGACGTAAAATACATGTATGTTTTTTCCATATTTTACGATTTTTATCTTTTATATAAAGTATACTTGTTATATCATCAGGTAAAATAATTGTATCTTTTAATATATAATTATTTAAAGTATCATTTGTAGAAAAAAATTTATTTGGTTCTTCAAATATTTTATATTTATTATTATATTCTTGAAAATATATTTTATTATTTGTATCACGTGACCAATAAATTAATCCATCATTAATTAAATTTTGATGATCTTCAAATACACGATAAATATGTAAATCAGATAAATCTTCAATAATAGAATAATTTAATGATGTTGATTTTAAATGATATTTATAAAAAAGTAATATTAATATATTATATATAGACATTGTTTCGTCAATTAAAATATTTTTTGTTGATTGATCTTCATTATAAATTTTAACAAATAATTTTTTTATATTTGCTTCATGCATTTTTTCTAATGCTAAACGAATTTGATTTTCTCCTGGATTAGTTTTTAATATATCACATGAAAGAACCTATTGAAATGTATAAAAAAAATTTCATTTTTATTCTTAACGTAACCTTCTTTCTAAGTGATTTTCCATTTAGAATGGATTTTTTTAAGACTGAAATTTCCAGAAATGAGTATAAACAGAATTTTTAAATTTTCTATTGTCCAGTTTTTATGAGTATCTTCGTAAACATGTCTTAAAATTAGCATAAAAAAAGACTATGATCAAACGTTAATAAATTGCACTATTCTCAACTCAGGAATTGATTTTACCGAATGGGAATTATTTCAATTTTTCTCTTGGGAAATCATAATCCGGGACAAATGCTAAAGAAGTTTCTAAAATAGATTTTTTTATTCAAAATCGGGAAAAGATAATATTAAAATGGCAAATCTTTAATATATACCACCAGATTTTTTTTTAAAACTCTGAAGTTATTCGATAGCAGAATGACAGTTAATCCATCAATAAAAACAGTAATTTCGATGAGTTCATCCTTCTTTTGACTTCTGTAGGGAACCAGAGATAAATTTTTCAATGAAAAAAATATATCGACTAACTTAGGATTTTGTGGCAATTCCAAGTATGATATTAGTTTAAAGTAAAATAGGACTTTTCTATAATAAATATCCCTTCAAAATATCGGTCAAAAAAGTATAAGATCGTGTCCCGAAAGGGTTATATTCTTTTTTAACTTTGCAGAATATGTGATTTTGTAGCTTTTTAAAACTGATTATCAAATAAGTACGATCAAAATATTGGTGAATTCAATTTTTAGATTCAAATATTCATCGAAAGATGATATATATAATAAATGTATTAATGGTACCTACCAATGTATATGATCTTTATCTCGTAAAATTAAATAATAAACTAACGATTTATATCTAGGATTGAAACCTTATTAAATTTTTAATTTTCATACTATCTTATCTGGTTTAATAAGTTAGATGATTTGCCTTGTTATACGTCCTCATCTCTTCGCAAAAGCATAATAATGACTTTCAAATTTGTTCCTATATCAAATCTTAATTTGAGTACTTCTTTTTTTGAAAGGAATGATCTGTTTAATTTTACATACACTAGAAGCATGTGATATTTGTTGATTTATCATTGGTAAACTTATTGAATCAGTTGATTGTGATAAACCACTATCAGAAAAATGTTCTTCATTTTCACCTTGATGTTGACATTGAATTGAATCACTAATTGCTGATGATGATGATGAACTATTTCCTGAATCAACAAGTTCAATTTCAACATTATTTAATGTATTTGTTAATTTTGCTAATGTTTGATCAAGTTCATCAAATTGTTCAATAATTTTTGATGAAATTAGTTTTTTTTTATTACGAAATTGTTTTTTTTTATCTAAACGTTGTTCAAGTTCATGAAGTTGATCAATTAATATATCAAGATCATCATCTTAATATTAGAAAAAAAAATAAAAATAATATTTTTCATTCAATGACCTTTTCTTCTTCTTCTTCTTCTTTTTTTTTTGAAGTGATACGCGATTTATTAGACTAAACAAACAATCCGAAGGGAGTTTTTCTTTTTGCTATAAGCCTTTCTTTAATATATAATGAATCCTATTATGTCTTTATGTCTTTGAAATAAGTATTATATGATGATAAATTAATACTCAGACAATTTTTTCCTTTATAGAATAAGTGTTACCTTCTTGTTTAATATTGGAAATTATTGGTGATATTATCGTTTTACTTCGAGCTTGTCGTTCTAATGTTGATAATTCTTCATAAGCTTCTCGAATTTCCTGTAATATAAATAAAATAAGATTCTATATATATACAATTTAATATTTATCTTTCCATATGGTATTCATACAGATGTAAAATCAAATGAGTTTCTCAGTCGCCTTATGTATTGAAGGTGAACGATAACAATAGAATGTGATGAGACTATAGTGACTGGTGGAAAATTGACTCATAAATCAAGTACATATTTGATATTAGAATATAACATGAGAATAAACATATATGAAAAAATAAAAATTTTCCCAATCTATTAAAAATTGAAATATCTGTTTTTTTACTTAGATGAAAATATAATTAAATATATATAAAAAAAAAACAAAAGAAGTTTTACTTGTCTAAATGTATTTAAATCACCAAGGCAATTTTCAACATTTACATTGATTGATAATTGATCTTGTTGTTTTGTAGCATTATTATTATTATTATTATTTGTTATAAATTCATCTTCAATTTGATCATCATCACCTGTTTCGGATTCTTCACTTATACTTGACATTGAACATCGACGTAGGTACATTCGATGATACATATTTATTTCAATTATATATCTAAAAAAATAAAAACAACAAATAAAAAAATCCGTTGTCTGCTAGTTCACTAATATAGATAAATTGATTAAATCATATTAATAGAAATATGGTGATGTAATGGTATGTGTGAAAATTCATAACGAGAAGTAATAGGTATTACTTCACGCGTGACATGTAGAAAGAGAAAAAAAAATGACCGATGGTGAACGTTACCGCATGTTTTATGGTTAAAGTATAATCTACTTTTTTCTCGTTTTTTTTTTCCCTGTATAATGTATGTGTTCAACTCACTGCAAGAATGTTCTTAGTAGATTGAATTAAAGAGTATAAAAGGTTCATTAGCTAAATGTTTATTGGAGAAAAGAAGAAGACAAGCTAAATATAAAAAATGTGAAGAATAAACATTTCAGGTTCATAGACTCCAAAGTAGAGTTAATGAATAGATAACCTTGTCAATGGTATAAACAAACTCTCATTCACTTCATTAATATGCTTTCATATTTTTAATACTAATGGTTTAGTCTTAAAATGAATAAAATTAAAAGAATGTCTATAGATGCTTGAGGTGGTGAGCTGTATTTTCTTTTCTTTTCTTTTTTCTTCACTTTCTCTCTCGCACCGAAAGCATTGTATGCTAATGAGCATTGTCCGACAGACTTTTTCTTTTTTTTTTCTTCTCTTCCTCTGTCTCTCTCTCTCATTCTCTTTGTCTATTGTCTGGTTATCTTTTCTTTCATCAACTGCTTAATCATCTATGGTTTGGTGAATTGCAATACACATAAAGGTTATGTCGTAAGAGTGATCGTGTTGAGGGACGATCAATGTGTGGATGTATTTATTCTTTTCCTTATCATCACTTCATTCTCTCTTTCGCTCGTTTTCTTTTTGTGTCATATAGTTACTTATAAAATAACCTATGCATATACGTACATAAAGTATTGTGTCATATTCAGATTATATATATAAATCTTATCCATTCTACCTTGAACTTCGACAGTTATTGATGAATATAAAACATAATGAATCAATGAACATAACTAATTCTATATAAAAGATGTAATACAAATGAAGACAAAAAAAAAATTAAAGAAAAAGAAAAGAAATGTATGTTGAACAATCAAAAGATTAGAATCACTACGTATGCTCACACGACGTCTGTGCATATTCATTCGTTTTACTATCAGATTTGATGCGTCTCGACATACGCGTGCGTACACATAAGCGAACAAGCCTTCATTATCCGATCATTATATACTTCACATATAGACGCACGTACATACATTGAATATATATTCTCATTTAATCAAAATGAGATGAAGTGTATATGACACGTACTCACGTTTATATATATAACTATATCGATCGGTTACAATTGTATATGTATATATATGTATGTGTTATAATCAATGAATACTTTCATTTTATATATTTAGATGTACATATTTGTCAGAAATATTTTTATTTAATATAAAATCAAAGCAAATTGTTAGAATGAATAATTTATTTGATTGGTATTTTGTAATTTTGAATCGAATATTCTGTATATACTGATTATCATTTCAGTTTGTTATCATATGATTAACGGATAGAATATATATATAAAAAAAAACACGATTGATAGGTTAGATTTTATCTATATTTCTAGTAAAATAAAGATGTCGAATATAATAGAGATACTGTTATTATAAATGACAAGGGATCATCAATATCTTGTTTGATTTATCCGATAGATGTTTTATGATGAAAAGAAGATGTTAATTGTTATGTGTCACGATATAAAAATCGTAGCATAATTATCTAATTACAACGAAAAAAAAAATTAAACTAATTAAGACAAATTTTCGAATAAAAGAAAAAAATAGTATCATCAAATTTGATTTGTATCTTATAAATGAACGAAAGATTAAGTATAAAATCGTATTGGATTTGATATTATAGACATCGAGTATGAACATGATGGGTGATATTAAGGGTAATATTAGTATTGATGTAGAAGTTTTATTGCTATAGAGAACAACGTAGAAATTTTATATGGTCAATAGATGAAGCATGTATGAAGGTCATTTGTAGGAAATTTTGTGAAGAGTAAAATAGGAATATTATAGATAATAGGTCGTAAGCTAGAACAATCTGTCAATGTTCACAATGATTTAAAAAGATTGAAACTTTAAGGAGACTCTCTTTTCTCGAAATAAAATTTTTTTATGTGCATCTAGATGTGCTCTAGCCACGTTATAAAACTAATAACCATCCCAAGCCTGGAAGTTCCTAAAACAGCAAAATTTCGAAAAAAGTGTACGTGTTTCAAAGAAAATCTCGTTTTTGATTATTGAATTAGCCAAATATTTCTTTGTATATATCTCAAAATCCGGTTTTGGGCGTGAAAAACAAAATTTTCCCCTTTTTTTCCAAAACGATTGGACCGATCGAGTTAAAAATTTTTTTACTAGTACTTCGATCAAATTGGGACGCATGTTCTTCTTTCCTTCTTTGAAATCTTGTTTCTATCAAATATGATAGGTTTTACAAAATTCGTAAGATCCGAAATCTAAAGTTTTCGACACGATCTTCAATATTTTCATTTTCCTAACGTATAGAAACAATTTTTTTTCAAAATAAAAGAAAATACGCATCCCGGGAAGAAGAGGAAGTTTCCTTAAATTTCGAAAAATATTATTCTAATGCTAATCAAAGTTTTTATATGATTTCAATCATTATTATTTGTTACTTTTTGATTACAAAGTATTCATAAAAAATACCGCAATATATAATTGTATTCATTGTAAAAACGATCAATTTATTTTAAAACTCTTTTCATATATAATTTTTTTCTGTAAGTTTTTTTTATTAATAATTTATTTAAAAGAAAAAAAAAGTATATAAGATATCGGTAAAAATATAAAAGAAAATCATATATTTATTTTTTATTATTCATTTTTTGTTGGTAATTTTTGAATACGCTTACATAAATAATTTTGTTGATCTTCATGAACATAACCAAATTGTTTATAAAAACTAACTAAATGATCTTTACATTCTAATGATATTTTATAACAATCACACACATCTTCAGCAAATTTTGTTAATATATCAATAAGTAATTTTCCAAGTTGTCGACCACGATATCGATTATCTATAACAACATCTTCAATTCTACCACGTATACCTAATTTACGAATAAATTTTTTTTCACATACAAGTGTTGTTGTACCAATAATTTGTTTATTTAAATTCATATCTTCAATAATAAGTATATAATATGTATTTAAACATTGTTTCATTTCATAAAAACGTTGTTTAAATTCTTCATATGTTACATGACCACATTCAGTTAATTGACGAATTAATTCAATAAAACCATGATCATAATCCGAAATCGATAATGGTCGAATACAATATCTTCCATCATAAATATTTTTCTGAAGTTTATTATCTTTTATTGAATATTGTTTTAAAATAGGTTGAATTAAATTTGAATCAAATATTTGATCGAAATTTAATGATGAAGAATGATCATGGTTATATCGTTCAGTCATTTTTATTGAATGAATAGATGACTATAATATGTTCGATTAACCAAAAAAGAAATGAAAACAATAGAAGAAAGGAGGAATACCATGCATGTGGTGTAATAATTTGACTGACTATTGTGATTTATTGAATATGTACATTTTGTTTTGTTTAATTTGACAAATAATGTTTTCAACGCTAGATGTCAGATGATGAAAATTGGTTAACAAATAAATTTTATATAGCTATATGAGGTCTTCCTGTTCATAGTTCGTATATTGAATAGAAAATTTTACATTCAAATGATTATTTATATGCTATTGTTAATAATTAGAATAAATTATATATATATATATAGAAATGGAAATAATTTCGTTTAATATAGTCTTATTCAAATCTGTTAAATGAGGAAAATAAAATTTTTTTTTTAAATATGACTAATTTTTATTATGATAATATACATTAAAAAATAAAGTCTTTTAATAATAAACTATAATATTTCATTTTGATATTTTATTTTTGTTTTCAGCTATTGAATAAAGTATATCACCTAATTGCATTGCAATACGACGTTCATTTAAATATATTTCACGTGAATCAAGAAATTTTAATGTTGGAAGACGAAAAATAAGTAAATGTCTATAACGTCGATATTCTTCATCAACATAATTTTCTTGAATTATATTAAAATCTGATGATATTTGATTATTAGAATTTATTTTATATGGACATGCTGGATTACCAAATAAAGATAAATGTGTTAATAATGGATATGCATGACGTAAATGATCAACTAATTTATATATATTACAAAAATAATTTTTATTTATCATTAATGTATGAAGTTTAGATAATTTTGGAAAATATGTATGAATATCATCTAATTTATTATCATCAATAATAAGTTCTTCGAGATTAGAAAAATTCTCTATACAAGATAATGAACTAAAATCATTACCACTTAGATCAAGAATCTAAATAAATTATATTTAATTTTCTTTTTATTTACTTTATAATTTACCTTTGTTTTAAGTGAATATTCTTGTATAATATTTAATGAAATATGATTTAAATTTGTACCAATACATATAAGTTTATTTAAATCTTCATCATAAATAAATTGATTATCTACATTCAATATATTCGATGATAATATATCCAATTGTTCAGATTCAATTGGAATGTCACAATTTGAAATTGATATATCACTATCATTATCAGATTCGTCACTCATATTAAAAAACGTTTTGCTATTCGTATAATTGCTTTATAATAATGATGAAAGAAAGAAATATGAGAAGTTATAGATGTGAAATGATAACATATCATATAGAAGAAAAAAAGTACTTAATCACAATGTTTTAATATATTTTTGATATATGAGTTAACATAAATGAATAAACAGGACAAAAATGGTTATATAAATATTCATAGATAAGTATACAGAGTTTTGACGTCATAAGTCATCATATGACTCTTGACATGTAACCATACGTATTAAAAGTATTTTAGAGTTTAATAATGAAACATTTCAGAAGGTTTAGTTATGTAAAATATGTCATAGTTGACATTATATAATAAGATTAAAAGACATAAAGAGATACATAACACTTTGTCCAATCTAGTAAGAAAACAAATAAATTAATTAGTAAATATAATTAACTAACCAATCATTCACTCTCTCCATCATTAAAATGAAAGTATACCGAAGATATTTAGCTGATATAGAAAGAAAAATAGTCTATTTACTATTTATTGAGATTTCATCAATCATTCAAAATTTCTATATCCTCAAGTAAAATAACAAACTAAATACGTCTTCCAGTCTTTCGTCATTAACGAATGTTGAGATAGTAAATGTCTTAGAAGCAAAGAATTCAAGAGCCTCCTATCATTGAACAGGTTTTTTATTATATAATTACTAAATATTGTTCTATGTTCAAATTGTTTTTAAACTCATCTAATGAAAACACAATGTGAAAAGTTCTACAAGTTGCATTAAAATTCTTATTATGCATCTTTTTGTTTTCAGTAGAGATCAAATTCTATGAGTAAGATGATTTAATGATACACGATAAATTCCTTTTCTAATTTTACTAAATAATGTATCATAGTTTTAAACTTTATTTCGTTACATATTTTTAATGATTACATTTTATGTGTAATAATCCAAAATATTGAAGTCAGGACTATTTCGTGACCATCACTGATTGGTTATAGAATTCATAACATTTTTTTGCCACATCCTTATACGCAACTGTTGATGTATATAAAGCAGAGTATTATCCTCTTAGTAAATAACATTCTTCCTTCGAATTATGTATGTAGATGAACAAGATGAATATAATTTTCCACCAGTTCTTACAATCATTGGAGACATTAAGACTATTTTTACGTGCATCTTATTGTAACATAATTCTTTCTGAATATTTAATCTTTTGGTTTGTATGTCCATTTTCATCTATTTCTTGTTAACTGGCATCATAATATATTGATTGAGTGTCCTTATCTAAGAAGAAATATTGTTTGTCAGTAAATCAAATTTTACCATGATCTGGTTTTCTTCATGATTTTCACACCTTACGTTTGTGCTCTTTGTTACTATTATATTCAAGTACACTATTAAGAATTAAAAAATAACATATGATAAGATGTTTGAAATATGCACTTTTTTGATAATATTAATAGTATTATGTTCACATGTTAGATTTATCATATAGAAATTGTATAGGTTTTGTAATAATTCAAATATACAAAATCACAGATATTAGATTATTATGACTGTTGAAGCAAACAAAAAATGTATTCGGTTTTAAGATACGAATGATGATTAATGTATATATTTGAATTAAATAAGCTTGATTAATCGTCAAATTCACGTAACTTTTCTATTACTTATTATGATTTTTAAGATGCTCTATTAATCTGATCAAAGATTGAATTGTCATGAAACATATAGAGTTATAATCTTAGCATTTATGTTCGTTTTTTTTCTGAAATTTCTCCGTTAATATTTATGAAAATGTTGATCAACTTGTTACTCTAATACATAAATATTTTTTTAATATTTAACGCGAGTATATTTATTTATTGATGTATTACAATTAATTAACAAAAAACAAAAAGTTTATATAAATTGTTCTGTTTATTTTCCATTTCGTTTAGCAACCCACGAAAATGGTGTACCTTTACGTACACATTTTCTTGAAAGTTTATGACATACTAAATTACTACAACATGATTTACCCAAAAATCCTCCACATTTTTTGCCCGTTTTAGCACAATGCAATAGTCTAAATTTATAAATTATGAAAATATATTTTTATCATGGAATGGTACCAATACCTTTTTTCACGATGTTTAGATTCATCGTCGTTTGTTGCTCGAATTAAAGCACAATTTACAATAATTAAAAGCACTAATAATAAGACAAAGATTCGAATATTAGCCATGTACTCTTTTTTTTTCAATTTAATCTAAAGAAAGAATAATTCAAAATAATTAATACGAAAAATACGTATTATGATGTAGATTTACATCGAACTAAATACACTTATATGAAGACGATGCAATAGGTGAAAAAAATCAACGAAATCGATGCCTTATCATGATTCATAACACGAAAAAATAGCATTTGTGCTTATTCGTAATATGATCAAGATAAAATTATTTGACCGATAAGCGCAAATGAATCAGAGCATCTAGAGGAAAAACGAATGTACATGCTTATCATAGGATTCCTTTCATTGATTTCATATATGTATTGCTTGAATGATTAATTGTTGAGAGATAGAGAGTTCTTATGTATACAATAAATCTCATGTATCTCGAGGTTTTGTGAGATAATAATCAATATTGAATTAATTGGAAAAAATGATTATTACTAATTCAATCAATAATTCAAGAAGGATAAAAATGTAAATGATTTATTTATTTTGAAATTCTTATCATACAAAGATTATTAACTGATAAATATTCAGTTTTATGTTGAAAGTTGATAACCTGAAAGTATGTCGTAGAATATATTGCAGTAGCAAAAGAAACACCTATAATATCTTTTGTAGTAACACACTGAGCATAAAGACGAAGGTTTTTCGAGTTTTCTTTCAGTTTCCATTCAATATTTTGAGCACATAGAATGAAAAGAGAATATGATGTTATTATAATAGTTTTACAAATATTAATTATGCGTTTTGTAAAAACCTTGAATGTCTAAAGTCATCTATTTCATTCAATTAGTTTACAATATTAAGCATTTAAGAAGATTTATTTTACAAATGAAAAATTGTGGTCAGTTATATTGAAGTACGAACATTCAAATTTATTTTGTAATGATATATTTTGCTAATGTTAAACGGTGAACAACAAAGACTTTTATTAATCTAAAATGAGTAACATACATATATCATGGCAAATTATATCATTAGAATTGAAATTAAAAGTTTAGCTTGTAAGAAGTAAATTATTTTGAAAGTAACAATAAGTCAAGAGAATTTAATATTCTTTCAAAAGTGTTTTTTTATACGAAAAAATGTGTATAATTTATAACTATTTCTAGCGATCTAGTTTGTATGTCATCAGATTTGAATTGATAACATATTGATAGTCCTGTTGATAAAAATAATAATGTGTGTTTTATCATCGCCTTTGATATCAATCGCTATGATATATTCTGATCTGTAGATATTCAAAAACAATATTTTATTATTTATGTTGAAATAAACGTTGATTTTGTTCTGATGCATGTTTTCTAATAATAATGTGTAGTTTACCAACATCACTTTGTGTCTGTTTTTTCTAAAGAGCTATTCATCAAATTATTTGGGTGAATAATTCAATCAGTAAATATGCTTAAACATGAACTACCATATAACATGGACCAATGCCGGATACGTTCATCACTCGATTAATAGAATAGATTATCATTGATATTGTAAATAAAATAATAGTAATTGAATATTTACTTGTTGTAATCATATCGACATTTTTCAAAAATCATATTTCAGTATTACTTGAATAAAATTTCTAATGAATAAATGTATCATTAACAGAATTGAACAGGATTTTAATTTGATTGCTAAATCTCAATGTAATTACGATATTTTATTTATCATTTGTATTAAAGTTAGTGAGTAAGTCTTCAGATGAATAAGAATGTGTATCACTGAAACTATTTAATACTAGAATTATATGTTTGAAGAAAATAATGAGAGAGTTAAAACTCTGTAGCAATTCAATTGATTAGATTATGGTCTTAATAAACGTGTAGAGTGACTTGTATAGTTTTTCTTATAAAAATTAAAAATCATGTTTCAGTTCGGCTCGAAAATAATTGTATACATCATAAAATAATGCATATGAGTTTTATTATTGTAATAGTTTTGCATAGTTTATTCATATCATTTGTTTTTATAAAGAATCAACATGAAACGTTCTACAAGAAGGCTATGAATATTATATTAATATTTATTGAAAGTCACATACAGAATGGTTCAGTTCTTCAAAAAAAATAATATTGCCTCATCATTTTTCTTCATATACTGTATTTACAATAAACACTTAAAAATCTGTCTGTCCATATGCTCTTAGACATAGACAATTGTTCTCAAAATAATGAAATATGTAAGATGTCAATTATTATATAAATCAGTTTTTCATAAGATTTAATTTTTATTTTACGACAATATTTATACTTTGCACAGAATTAGTTCTAATCTTAAATATGTGTTACGTATATGAAATAGTTATCCAAAAATAGATAACATCATAGGATAATTTGCACATATTGTCTTGACATTACTTTTCATTACATTTATTAAACATAGTTGAAATTTCATAAAGATTAAAATATAACACCTAAAACATAAGTTTTTAAATATATATTTATATGCCTAGTTTTTTCATCATAGTTTTCATCAAAAAGATGTAGAGTTATCTTTATATTTGACTGTTTCTTAACATGTGAAACTCTTGTTTATATTGATCTTTAGTTAACACTGATTGAAAATGCAAAACATATATTTGTCTCATTCTTAACTCAATATGTAGAAAAAAAACATACAATTTATCGAATTATATAGATAAAAGGCTCCATGATTATTTCAAAATTTTCTCTTTTCTTTTCGTTGTAATATTAACAAAAATAAAAAGGAGGTCATGAGAAAGTATTGGTGATGTTAGGCCGTGATTGAGTTAATTGTGGATATGTAATGATAAACCATTATATTTGGACCTCAAAGAAGTCATGAATGAGTAATGGTTAAGTTAGGTTTCACTTGAGCAATGGCATATTCTATAGGATAAACCATTACTGTCGGACCTCCATATATTGTTGAAATATAACTGTATGTTAAGTTGAATTAAATTGATGTTGAGAAATAACATTTGATGTTACATCGAACGAGGAAAAATTCTTACGAAACATACTTGTTACTATTATTTATATTGTGTTTTTTGAAGTAATTACACAACATAATTTATCTTTCAATGTAAATGACATCTATATATAAATATGAAAATGAAATTCGACAATGTTGAATTATCGAAAAATATATAGCAAATTATCATCTACCATTGTTCTAATAAAAAATTATTTGTAATTAAAAAAACTAACATTTTACAGAGAAAAAACTGGCTATTTGTAAAACACACAAATATTCATAAACACTTAGCGAACGCTAAATCTATATTCAAACAGGTAATTCTTATAGGACTACGCACCGATCTAGAGATTTTCAAACGGACAGCCACTGATATTCAAAAACATTCAAACAAATCACAATAAATCGCCTGCATGTCACTACACTTTAAAATGATTTAGATCTAAAAATCCTCAAATATGCAATTGATAATAAATGCATATATTTTTAGTCTATTAAATTTCATAGTTGAAGTAGCTACTGGACGACATATTTTGTTAGATGAATCGTTACTCGCTAATCTTTAAACTTATACACTGTCATGTAATAGATTTTAATTGTTCTTAATAATTTTAGCTGTCTTTATTCTAGGAGTGAGCAAGGATTAGATATTTTTTTCCAGATAAATTATGTATATTTTAAATGAAATGGTACGATAAAGGATGATTAAGATTTCAAATAGAAAATAATTGAAAGAAGATATAATATTTGTTCATTAAACATTCATAAACAAGGCAACAAAGCTAGGCAATTTACCATTTTAAAGTTTTACATTGTTTCAAACAAAATCATCAATTCTGTCTTACATTCATTTTAAGTTAAATTGTGAAATTTCATATAAAAACATATTCTATAGACAAATTCTCGACAAAACTAAGATGATTGTTAATAATTGAAATTATGAAAATGTTTTTTATTCTAATAATGAATATTGATTGAAAGACTAATGCGTTTAAAACTATGATAATAAAATAATTTTCATTTTTTCAGATTCTTCTATTTTAACTTATTAGTTAAGAGTCTTTTTTCATTGTGATGTTTAAAAAAGTAATGAGGACGACACTTTAATTCCTTGTAAAGACCGTAAAGAAGCATTTCCTCTGGATATTCTGATAGAGAAAAAGGAATGCTCTATTTTTCTATACTGTTTGATCACGATTGAACTAAAATCATAATAATAGTTCAATAAAAATTCGTTTTGTTCACATGTCCGCGTACAATGAAAGTTAATGAATATTTTTTCAACAGATTTTCTAGAGAGCTGTCTTTTTAATCATTCAAAAGAGCAGATCAAGATATGACGAAACGTGTATTAGAGGCTTTATAATATTGCTTCCTAAAGTACTTTTATTCAATTTTCGAAGTATCTGGAAAATGTATTTTACTATGAAAACAAGAAAAACCACAAAACTCATCTATCCTCATAGGAACTGCTAGAATATCGTATTAAACATTCGGCCAGAACGCATAACATTCACTCGAGCTTTTCACAAGTTCGAGTTCTTAGATTAGTGATTTGGAAATACACTTCCTAATTAAACTTCCAATGTAAACATCTTATGGGATATATTTCCTTTCAACAAAAAAATCAATCAAAAAACTTAGATCGTAAAAGTTATTCAATAGATTATACCTGTCTAATAAACAGAAGCATCGAGTCACATAGGTGAGTAAAAAACTAATCCTTCATAGAAAAAGATTTTGGAAATCTTTTCTTCCCGTTCCTCATGCAGATCTTCTATCGATATTCTCATTTCTAAATTCATTTGATTATTAGTTATGTCATAATTTCTATTGATAGACGTGAAATTTTCACATTTTATTTCCTAATCATATTTATTTAATTGTACAGAGGACATTCAATATTAGGAAAAAATCGACGAAATCGATGAAAATAAATGTTTCTTCTTTTCTTCTTTTCAATTTTCCAGTTTGATGGTAGTTCGTCTACAAATAATAAACGTAATCGTTTACCAAATTCATTTAATACATGTCCAGGACGAAAATATGATGTTGTTCGTGCTATAAGTACATAATCACAATCTAATGCATCACAATTAGGTAAACAAAGTAAAAGTTGTTTAATTATTTTTGAATTTTGTAAATGACATGATTTAATTGTTAAACGACGAATATTTGGTAATGAAAACCATGTTGTTATTGATGGTGATGTAATCATTAAATCAAATTTTGTATTTAATGTTAATGTTGTTAAATGAGAAAATTCATCACGAAGATAAATTAAAAAATCATTTGAATATGATGTACGATCAAATAAATCAATATCACGTACAAAACGCCAATTATAATTTAATTTTCTTGTTTGTTGACGTTTTAATATTGATTGATTAACATCAAGATGATGAAATGGAAATGGAAGTGTATATATATGATTATATGAATGAAAACCAATTGGAGAAAAACGTAACCAAAATTCTGTTTCAAATGTTCGAATAAAATCATTTGTTATCATTGATATTAATGATTTTATTTCAAATTGTATATTAATTAATTTAGGTAAATGTATAAGTATATCATCACGAAGATGATTACCATCAATAATACCTGATTGCATATTAAAAACTAATGAAAAACTTAGTTTTTCTAATGATATTAATGTTCGAAATATATTTTTAATTATTTCATATGATATTGGATGTAAACATATGAATAGAAGATGTTCTAAATGTGGAGATGATGGAGGTATAACAAGTGGATTATGATGATTAATATTCGTATCTAAGACACGAATACGAAGTGAACGAAGATGATGAGCATTGCTAAGAATTGAACAGAAATCATTCATTGAACGAACAGTAAGCTATTTAGAAAATAAATACAGATAAGATGGATATTCAAAGTAGAATTTTATTTAACTTACAGTTAAATTTCTGAAGAAACATTGTTCAAAATTAATATCTTGTAATGAAATTGAATAACATGGTGGTGTTGCAAATATTAATGATTGAAGTTGTGTATTATGTATTTGAAAAAGATTTTGTTTAACATTTTCTTCAAATGATATTCGATCACAACAACAAACATCACTTCTTATATAAAGATATTTTATTTTTGTAAAAAATGTAAAATATTTTAATAATATTGTTAATTCATTTGTTTTACGTACAATTATTGAAAGTGAATGTAATTTTGGAAATATTTTTTCATTTATTATAAATTTACGTAACATATTACATTCAAGTTTAAGATTTTCTATTGTTAATATATCAATATGATTTGTTTTAAATAATAATGAATAATATAAATTAAATACTTGTAAAGAAGCATTTATTAAATTAATTGATGTTGTAAATGGACGAAATTTTTCAATAAGACATGCATAACGATCTTTAAGAAAATAGAATGCATAGACAATATCATATGTTTTAAGATAACTAAATATTATCAATACGATTTCATTTGGAAGTGATTCCATTATTGAAATGTTTATAATAATATTTTCATTCATTGTCAACGGAATATATAATATGAGAGGATACATCATCGTCGACTATATTGTATAATAAGAAAAAAAAATATTTTCGTCTGAGAGAGATGCATGAATGAAAGAGAGACAAATGAATATCGCTATTTTTTTTTGCTTATAATAAGAAAAAAAAAATTCTATTGTATAGTGTATATATAGCGGTCATTGACTCAGAATAAAAATTCGAATTCAAATGAAGAGAATGAACAATATTTGAACATGATATAGAAAAAGAATGACTAATGTTGCCATTATTGTAACGTATCTAAGCATCTATGTTTATTCATACTTTATTGATAACATATTACCTACATAAACATTTTAGTAGAGACATTATCTTTTCATTTATATAAATTCTAAATGGTAAAAATAAGCTGATACTTAAAAAGTCGATATTTTTAAACAAAACCAAATTTGGAGTTGTAAAATATCTTGAACTAAGTATTTGTACTAAAGTATACAGTTGAATTGAAAATATAATAACTTCTTTTCATTTATTTTCTTATTAATACAAAATAGGAAAATCCGTGTGTTTTCTTTCATTGTACCGACATAAATTGTTAGATAATGTAATAATAAAAAAAAGTTTTTCTCAATTTCGTTTAATATCTAATGCTTTGAACATTCTAAATCTTAATATTTTCTGTCTTTGTCCTGAAAACAATCTTATAAAGAATTTAATGTTTTATTCTTGTTTTATATAGCTTCTTACATTAGAGAAGCAGAATATAATCTAAATGAGAAGACTAATTCAATCTTTTTCTTCGATTATATTCAAAGTGAAGTAATGATGAATCGTGCCTATGTAATCTGATTGTTATAACGTTTCTTTATTGCCGACTTACATAAAATAGTATAGTGCCTGTGGACAAAATGAGAATATCTAAAATAGTTATTTCAAGATGAAAAAAGAAATTATTGATTAATGTAATTTTTTTTGTTCTCTCTCTTTAAAAATATTTTAGTTCTTTTAAATATATATCGTTTGGAAAAAAATTTCCATATATTAATTTCTTTTGTCGAGAAATTCTTTCTTTTTTCTTTGTCTTTCTAATACTTGAGACTATTTCAATCTTGATGATCCATATTGCTTCTCATATTTCCACTATACGCTTATCAAATTGCGATTAAATTAAGAGACCGAAACGCTCAAAATGACGAATCGATACATTTTCCGAGTTGAATTTATTTTTATTCAAGAATAAAAAAAAAAATAAGATGTCAACTACAATTGAAGATCATTCCTATTGAAGCATATTATCCTTCTTGAGAATGATGACATGTAAAATCGCCTATCGTCATTAATAAGTATATGTTTGTCGTTTTAAGAACAAAAACGACGAATACGATTCTTTTTAGATGCATAAAAAAAAAAGAAAGAGATTGATTGAATTGATCGTATTTGATGCGATTCTCTTCTTTTCTTTTTCATATAGATTTATATTTTTTTTTCTTCTTTTATTAAGAAGAAAACGTCTATTTAAGAGGATAGAAAAACTAAAGACATTAAATAGTTCTATAAAACAAACGATCATTTTTGTAGACACAAAAAGAAGAAGAAAAAAACGAGTTTTTTTTGTTTATATTATTTTAATAATTTATTGATGAGTACTGTTATGGATAAAACATATGTAGTATCTCCTGAAGAAACGCATCATAATAATAAAAATCGAGTTTTTTTACGTATTGTATTTATTCTTATTTGTGTTATTGTTTTATTGGCTAGTCTACTACTTATTAGTGTAATTTATAGAACATTTAAATCAGGTACAATGGCTCTTTCTTGTTGTATAGTTCATTGAATATAAAATACTTTTGTATATATATTTTAGCAAGACAAACAAAAAGTTTAACAATATTTGATAGTAATTTTACAGAATTTAATTATAGTAAGTAATAGATTTAGGTTTTTTTTTTATTTATTTTTTTTTAATTTTATTAGATCGATCTGAACGAGGTAAGATGATAATTATAAATTTTTATCATGAATTGTTTATTAGCATGTTTATATGAACATATTAAATGCGAATTTGGTGCAATATGTACAGAAGAAAATGAATGTCAATGTTTGTTTAATTGTACTAACAATGATGAACATATTCAAGACGAAATAACTGGAATATGGTATTTGAATAAATGTCAACTTGATCAAGCTAAATGCAATTTTTATTATAAAAAAAGCAAGTCAAAAATATAAAAGAATATCTTTTGAAGAATAGATATTTTTAGAAGATTTGACATGTTCATCGATGATTTGTTCTCATGGGGCAAAATGTATAATAAGTGATGATGGTTTGCCTCAATGTTATTGTCCAAATAATTGTAATGAATACTTATCTATAATATCATTTGATGGACCAGTTTGTGGTAGTGATCATCAAACTTATGAAACAATTTGTGAATTAAATAAAAAATCATGTGAAATACAACAAGATATATATCTTGCTTATCAGGGCAAATGTCGTATGTTTTATTTTTTATATTGTTTAATAATATATAAAATAATTTTAGAACATTGTCAAGATTTAAATTGTATTGTAAATAAAGAAAACTGTAATCCTTACCTTGATTGTTCATTTGATCAACAACCATTATGTGCAAATAATCTTCATAATTATTCAAATGAATGTGAAATGCATAAATATGCTTGTCAATCAAATATAAATTTAACAAAACTACATGATGGAATATGTTATTTGCATGAACAAGAACAATTACGTGAAGGTAATTATTTTAACAAATGATGCAAAAGTTTTTGCATTGCTCGTTATTTCTTATAAATATAAAATAGTTTAAAAGTGAATGAGATTTTTTTATTTTAGCTTGTCAAACATTTATTTGTTTAAATGGAAAAATATGTATGATTGAAAATGGTGTTGGAGTATGTCGTTGTCTATTTAATTGTTCAGCAGAAAAGAATCAAGTAAAATTATATATAAAAAAATCTGTATAAAAAAAATTTTTTTATCTAAAGATATGTGCTTCAAATGGTTTTATGTATCGAAATTTATGCGAAATGGAACATGATCGTTGTAGAACTGGAGATAATATTGTACCAGTTGATACTTCATATTGTAAATTTTTCCTTTTTGAATTTGATCGAAAACTTCTTTCTTGATTTACTTTAGGTGCATCAACATGTGATACAATTTCTTGTCCATATGGTCAATGTAAACAACAATCTTATGGTCAAGTTGAATGTGAATGTAAACAATGTTCAACAAAAAGTTCTGATCATGAATTAATATGTGGAGATAATGGTATCACATATTCGTAAGTTATTAAATATAATAATATTTTTATTGTAATAATATTAATTTCTATATTAGATCAAGATGTCATCTTGAATATGATGCTTGTAAAAAACGAATAGATATAAAACCAAGTCATATGGGACAATGTAATAATTGTCAAACTATTATATGTCCATTCAATGGACAATGTCGATCGGAATATGGAAATTATACATGTATATGTCCAACAAGAAATAATTGTCCACCTATTAGAGTATGTTAGAATTCTAATTCATTGTAAATAGATAAAGAATATTTTCTATTTTATTAACTACGAATCTTGTTGTCAATTAAAATTCTTTTTTATTATAATACAATATTTAGACTGATAATCCATATGCAATTTGTGGAAGTAATCAAGAATTATTTTATAGTCAATGTGAAATGGATATACGTTCATGTGAATTACAAATTCATCTTTATGCTATTGCACCTCATTATTGTACGAAAATCACAGATCAACCTGGTATTAATAAAAACAAAATGAAATAATATTTTTCTCTTCTTTTTTGTTTTTATTTATAGAATATACACGCGAATGTGGTTATGATGAAGCTCTATTTAATATAATATTAAATCATAGTGTTGAATGTGATAATAATGATCGATGTCCAATAAATAGTTATTGTAATAAACAAACAAATCAATGTTGTGTTAAAGGTAGAATAAAATGAAATAAAAAAAGTTTGTTCTTTTTTTGCTATTGAATAAAATGTATTTTTTAGTTATTACTGCAGTTTTACCATATCGAATGTGTTTATCAAATACACATTGTGGTAGAAATATGATTTGTTTAAATGGTTTTTGTCAATGTGCAAGTGATGATATGATGCCAGCTAGAAAAAAACGAGAATGCAGTATAAGAAATATATTTTTTCTTTTCTTTTGAATAATAAATTTAAAAATTCTTATTATTAGTTTCTCTTCCTTCACATTTATCTATTAATTCAACTTGTATGATTTCTCCATTTGGATGTTGTAAAGATAATATGACTATTTCGCCTACTTTTGATGGAAGAGGATGTCCAGGTATTTTAAATTTTTTTGCTTTATTTAATAATTAAATTAAAATATTTAATATTTTTTTATAGAATATTGTAATTGTCATCCGACAGGTTCATTATTATCATCATGTGATCCCCAAACAGGTTCTTGTTATTGTCGACCAGCTGTTAGTGATTTAACTTGTTCACATTGTGAAAATGAATATTGGGCTTTTTCTCGTATATTAACACATAATAATACTGGTTGTACTCGTAAATAATGAAAAAAAAGAAAATTTCAAATTTTTAATTAGAATATTATTTTAGCTTGTGCTTGTCATCCATATGGTTCTGTACGAAAAGATTGTTTACAAGATACTGGACAATGTTCATGTCATTCATTTGCAACAGGTCGTCAATGTGATAAATGTATTGATTCATCTTTAATATTAACTAATTATGGATGTGTTAATTGTATGTTAAAGAAAAATATAATTCGATGTATTTTGGTTTTTTAAATATTCTAGTGAATAAAAATCGCCGCCATCGTCAACAAACATGTCGAGATTTTATATGTCTTTTTGATGGAATATGTCATATATATAATGGTCATCCTCGTTGTACATGTGATCATATTATTTGTACAACTAGTGAACAATATTTAATGAATATATGTGCATCAGATGGACGAACTTATAAAACAATATGTGATATTAAACGACAACAATGTTTAAAACAATATGAAATTGCTATGATGTATCCAGGTGTTTGTAATGGTAAGAGAGATATAAATTTGAAATTTTTTTTTATTTTGTTAAATTAGGTATTGATGAAGATTTTCAATTAGAAGATGATTATATTGTGAATAATGAATTAGAATTAGTATCAATTGATTCGAGTACAAAAAAGAATTTCTTTTTTTTTTGTGAATATTATATATTTTATTATTTAGAACGATGTGTGACAAATTTAGATTGTGGAGAAAATATGGTTTGTTTATCAGAATTTTGTGAATGTGCAAAACAAAAATATAAACGTATACCAGGACCACAATGTGTAATGCGTAAGAGATTTATTGGGTTATTGTTTTATGTAATATGTATATTTAAATCATTTTAGCTCAAACAGGTTACTTAGAATTAAATAATACAAGTATGAATTTACTTTTTTTTAAAATCTTAAATAGTCAAGATAAATGATCGTTTTTTTTTTAAATAGTAAATTCTATTCATCATACACCAGATGGTGTTTGTATGCAACGAAATCCATGTGAAAATAATGCTATATGTCAAGATCAATCCGATGGAAATTATAAATGTTTATGTACATTCGGATGGAAAGGTCGTCATTGTGATGAAAGTAAGATTTGATTATATCCAATTTATTTTAAATAGAATAATTCACATTGTATTCTGAAAAGTATTTAGAATTTGTTGAATAAAATATATTTGTTAGTATCTTTTAGAACTGTTCTTTTTTAATTTATTGTGAAAACTATAGCACTTACATTATAGACATAGAATGGCAAACCATTTTTATCGATATTTTACACAGATGATTGATTTTAAAATGCGTGTCTTATATTTTTTATTTTCAGAAATTGAAATAATAATTCCACATTTTAATCGTCAATCTTATTTCGAATTTAAATCTTCAACATTAATCAACTATATTGATCTTACATTTGTAGCAGAACATCATAATGGTTTAATATTATATTCTGATAATAAATTAATAGAATTTTATTTTATAATTTGTATTCGAAATAAATTTATTGATATAATGTGAGTTTTTAAAAAAAAAACAATTTATTTGATTTGTTTTTTTTTTTAAAAGTATTCGTTTTGATCATTTTACTTCAACAATTCAATTATCTGATATAATTCATCTTCATACATTTATTCGTTTACAAATTCATATTTTATACAATGAAATACAAACAAAAGTAAATAACGGCATGATTTTATCAAGTATAGATAAAGAAAAATTTAATATAAATTTAATTGTTTTTTTTATATTAAAGGATTGTTACCATTTGATATTTCATTGAAAAATATTTTTTACTTAGGTGGATTACCAATATCATTTCATTCGTAAAAGAATTTTATAGTTTATTTATACAAAAAAAAAAAATTTTCTTTTTTTTTTAAATATAAACTATAGTATTTATCAAGAATTTGATCTTGAACAAGGTTTTCAAGGATGTATATATGAATTATCAATAAATGAAAATCGAATTATGTTGAATAATTCAGAAAATATTGCTCAAAATATTAGTAAATATTTGTTTTTTAAATTAGTTTTCATTTTTTAAAATATCTTCATTTATTAGATGAATGTTGGTCAAATTCATGTCGATCATTATCATGTCGAAATGATATTCAATGTAAATGAAATAAAAAAAATAATAATAATAATATAAATAATTCTAAATATTTAGATAGTAATCATTCATTAATTAATCGATGTTTAACACCATTATGTGAAAAAAATCAACAATGTATTAATGTATATCCAAATAATTATATATGTATTTGTTTAAATTGTTCATTAAGTATACAATATTTTTTAATATTAAAAATAGTTAAATTCTTTTATTTAGATAATCAATATATTGCTGGTTTTCATTCACATAGTTATATTAAACAACAACCATTCCAACCTTTGGATGATACAAAAAGATTTAAAATGGAATTATGGTTTCTTAGTGAGGGTTCATCAGGTAGATACTCATCGAAAAATATTACACATAGATAAAACATAAGCATTTTTGTGTTTTATTCCATCGTCACCCTCACCCTTAGATTGTTTCCGGATGTGTAGAATTACTATTTTCATTTATTAAATTTTCTCTTTTTGTTTATTAGGTTTACTTCTTTATAGCGAACATATTAATTCAAAAAAAGGTCATATTAAACTTTATATACAACGAAAAATGATTATACTTAATGTTATAATTGGTAGTAAAAGTATTTCACTCAGGTATTTTCTATTAATTGATTTTTTGCTAAATGAAAGTGTTTTAAATTTTGGAATGTTTATCAAATCGATAATTAATATAAAAGTGTTTATTGTATTGTATAAAATATAAAAATGTTTTCTATTATTTTATTAGTTCTCGAGATCTAATTGAACCAAATAGATGGCATCAATGTTTTATTGAAATTTATGGTCAAAAATTAACATTAATTCTTGATCAAGAATCACCTGTTATGTCTTATGAATTATTTTCTTCTGATATTTTATGGCCTCGTTCATTTACATTTATTGGTCATTTACCTAATCAATATCGATTATCAAATTTTTCTATAGCAGAAGGATTTCGTGGAGCAATTCAAAAAGTAATACTTTCTATATAAATTTATAATATTTTCTATTTTTAATTGTAGATTATTTTAAATAATCATTCATTAAATGATATACGTCAAAATGCTATTGAATTATTTAATATAACTGAATATCATGGTTATCCTTGTCAACCAAATCCATGTGCATTAAATCGACAATGTTATCAAACAGAATTAAATAATTATACATGTATTCAAGAATTAAAACAAAGTGATATATCACTTGAACTTGATGGAACAATAAATGCTATTTATTCATATATACCTTTAAATTTACATCGAAATTATTTTGATTTATTATTAAAAACAAAATATTCTTTTGGTTTGATTTTCTATATTGGTGATACATCTTTATCATTTTTTTCAAATTATTTATCATTAATACTTATTGATGGTTTTATACAATTTGCAGCTAAAATTGATAAAAATTCAAGTGTCGTTTTATTAAAATCTAAAATACGAATTGATGATGGTCGATGGCATCGTATTGAAATAGAAAGGTATATTTATATTATTTCTCAGAAGAAAAAAAATGTATCTTTTTCATTTCCTTATAAGATAGACTATTGTTGTTCAGAGATAAATTCGAATAAATAGAAACTATCTTTTTATCAGATATTAATAGATGTCTAATTAAGACTAAAGACCTTTGGACCTCTTTTACATAGTTATAACTGTCCTACTGAGTTTTGCATTTACCAAGAAAAATAATTTCAATCCGAGGTCTTTTTACGTATATAAGTCACAAATTCTTTACTCTAAAAATGTTCTATTTAATTTAGATTTCGTCGTCGTATTATAATGAAAATTGATGATAATCATCGTTATCAAACTGTATCATTAAGTAAACAAACAGAATTTTATCCCAATCCATCCTATATTTATATAGGTGGTTATCATCGATTATGTACTTATGATGAACATCATTGCCAATCATATCGTGGATGTTTAAAAAATGTTACTATTGATAATAATTATCTTAATTTAATAAACGATGAAATAAACCAATATCGTGTATTAAAACAATGTCATGATTTTATTAAATAAATAAATAGTTCTTTTTTTTTTATTAGAAATTAATCAAAAGTAAAAGTATATCTGTAATTATTTAACATCGATTTATATTTAGATGGCATTGAATGTCTTAATGAAAGAAAAAAATGGTATATTAATTAAATCATATTTATCTAATTTTTTTCGTAATATGAAACAAATCTGATGGTAAATATAAAATAATCATTGAGATTAGTTATTGATTAGTTAGTGTAAATTCTATAATCGATTATAGATATATGAATAATAAGAAAGAAGCTATTAGCGCAATTCTTGACGAGATTAAAATATCAAACGTGATCTAGCTGTCTTTCTCAATCGCAGAAAAATTCTTTGAATTTATCTATTTCAGAATACATATCTAAAATGTCGTTTTATTCATCCTTCGAAAGCTGAAATCAACATGTGGTTCATATATTAAAATATAAAGTGTTTTTGATACATATAGGCTTGGAACTTGCACCAACATAATTGTACAACTAATAGGTTCTTATTGAAGTTTCTGACACGAGCATTCTGTTATTAACTCTGGTTAATTATGAGATTAATAATCAGTCATTCATTAATTAATCAGTTAGTGAATTAGCTATCTATTCATAATTATTGAAGAACTTAATTAGTTTTTAAGTAATTAATTAATAAAATGCCTGTCATGTCTGTAACGTATAGGAAGAATTAATAGTATCTATTACGATCTGTGATCGGAGCGACGTTGCTGAGGATGTCTGTCACATCTGTAAGGATAGGAAGGAGTACAAATTTATATCTTATATACTTCAACACTCCTTTTAGATTGTGTTTCAGAAAATCGATGGATAAATTTATCAAAAAGATAGAAATAAGTAGAAGTGTTCAATAATGCTCAAAATTATAATACAATTATTGAATAAGTGAAGAAGCTTTTCAATAGTTCTATATACAATATCAATGAGATATTGTTATGGATATCATTAAAATGCTATATTGTACTAAGTTTAATAATTGATGATTAATCAATCAGTGTATAATAATCACAATCAACATGATAAGAAGCAAAATTGTAACCGAATAACGTTCTTTTTGTTGAAAATTCACTAAAATCAGTATTTGATATAATAATTTCAAGGATTTTGTCGTTCATAAGATTTTCGTTCAGGTATGAAGTTCGATGATAACTAAGAACTAGAAATCAAACATTAGATATACTGAAAAAATGACAGTATCACGAAATAATTCTGCATTTGGTCATTAATAGTTTGAAAACTTCTAATCTTTTGAATTGATTAAGTTAGTTTTTTTTCTACCAAGATAGACAATAATAAAGTACTACAAAATCCATCTAAAAATATCAACATAGAAACATGAAAATAGCATAAGAGCAAAAATCTTTATCCTGTTTATCAATTATTAATTAGTTGTCAAGAGATATGAAAATAATTTTACTCAATTCTCTTCGTCAATAAATTTCTCGTTGATCTACTAAAATATGTTCAATATTACAACGTCTACGACTTTTTGAATATATTTTCGAAAGCCACCGTTTAACACATTTTCTAACATGTAACTAATCGATTTTTGATTCATCGAAAAATTGTTGATTCTTATTTCTCGTTTAAAAAATATGATATACATTTATCACTATGTTCAAGATTACCAACTAATTTTTATAAATATTTGTAAACGAGGATCTATCGAAGATTTTAAATTCTTCTACTAAAATATCTTATTAATTAAAAGTCTTGGACATATTAGAAGGTTTCATATGAATGAGCAAAATAGAAGACAAGTTTGAACCTTTTCTTTGAAATTTCAGTTATTTATTGCTTATCTTTTTTTTTACCGTTACTAGAAATATTACTGTTCAAAATTGAAATTAGAATGGTTAAAAATACGTTTCTTTGGAATACATTCTGTCAACGTCATTTGATTTTTTCTGCAAAAAATGGCGTGTCTCACAAGCATAGTGATAAACATACGGCGTGCCATGTCAAAATATGTCTAGACAGCATATGTCTATACGTGTCTTTTAATGTTACATTCTATGTTGAGAATGCAGTTGTTTTAATTAAAGACAGCACCAAACTATTCTTCGCAACAAGCTCAAAAAAATGCGACAAATATATCAACTCATGCGTACGCAAACAAATTTTCTCCACATAATGTAATAATACTGAATGAGTGAAAGATTAGTGATTAAGGCCATAATGCGTATTTATGCGAACGATTTTCATTAACATCAATCACTGCTCACTATAAATGAATAAATTGAACATATCAGGTTAAAAAATGCTTAATTTTTTTTTTTCATTTAATAAGTTGTAAAAGATGATAAAATAGAGTAGACTATCTCAGATCATTTAATGTGTCGAAAGGATTATTGCCTCTTTTTAGAGTTTCTTTTAAATGTACTACGTAATGAATAATACAATCATTTCTTTAAACTAATTTATTTTAGACTTTGCTATTCTTTAGAAGTAACTTTGCTTTGGCATCCATTAAACCTTAAAAGAACGAATTGAAAAACAAAAAATTAATTCTACTGATCATTTTGTGCATACTAGACAGTATAATAGACCAAAACACTCTCCAATTGATTGTTATTTGATCCGAAAAGAACCAAAATTTTCTTCTTTGAATTTGCATTAAATTATTATTTAAACTGCTTAAGTTTCTATATGGATAACTCCTGTACGATTCAGAGAAAAGACGGTCAATTCAGCAGACATTGTCGTTCATCCAATTGAAGTCAAATCATAGTTTGTATGAAATATTTCTTCATTCAATTATATCCAACGCTTGATATTCAAAAAATCAGTTCCCATGAATTCATAGATTATAATTTGATATTTTAATTCATCTCAACTCATTCAAATTATAATTTGAAGTTAATAAATAGATCGCTGAAAAAATAATTTTATTAATTTTATGTCTGTTATTATAATACCGCAATGTTTGCATCAGAATTAATTAAAGATTATTATACAAAACACTATGGACAAATGATAGCATTGCCTGAGCTGTTGTTAAGTATGAAATTTTGATTGGCTCGCTACTTAATAATAATATGTTGCAATTTGTTTTAGTTTACTTTCTGCAGGCCATTAAAAAAGAGGATCTCAAAGAGGATAAAAAGCTACAATTTAATAATGTATATAATCCTTAATGTCAAT
>JAJEKB010010744.1:0-11284 GCA_022393335.1 Macrotrachela quadricornifera | reverse complement strand
CTAGTCTATTTTTTGGGAATCATGTCATCTATATTGAATACTAAATATAAAACAACTTTTATAAAGGGTGCTCCGTAAGTTCTGAGCCTTGAACAAAATTAGTTTATCTCTTCGTAGTTTTTCTTTTAATATTCTTCATATGTTCTCAATGGACCTAGTATCTCCAAACTTTGCATCTCTATCTTCAGATGAAGTTCTTGTAGAAAATAATTTATCAATAGTTTGTAATGCAATAATTGTTCTATGTTTGAAGTCCTGATCATCGTGAAATATAACACTTTTTCCAGAGATCTTTTGAATTTCTTCAAAACCTACTTCTTTCATAAATTTTGCATACAACTTACCAATCATATAAGATCTTTTGCTCTTCTTACCAGCTTGTTGCTTTGCCAAGCACGATGTAGAATCTAGTCGACCATCTTGAGGCACCAAATTCTTGAGATGAGATACCGCCCCAAAACACAACACCTCTTGCAGACTTTTGTTTTGATCAATACCGTAACGTTGGTAGTATTTTCTGAATGTTTGCTACCTAGACACATTCGTTGTGTGGATTTGTGAATAATTCTAATGTAAACTTTCCGTAGAAATTAGTACTAAAAATTTCATCGTATTTTCACTTTTCTGATCTTTTTGTAATACCAAATCTTTTAGGACATCTAACGCGTTGTGCTTTGGCATCATCAGTTCATTTTTGTAATTTTATTCGTTGGAACGACTTTTAATCCAGCTGATTTCACAGCTCTATGTACTGAATTTCATGATGTTTTCTAATCTTATATTTTTAGTTTTGTTGACATATTTCTTACAGTTACTTTTTTTCTTGTTCTAATTTGTTTCAGAACAGCTTCTTTCAAATCTGAAGTCATAGTTGCTGGTGATTCACCGAATCTTTTCTTATCATAAATTGATCCTCTTACCGAAGTACAATGAATATTCTTCAATAAAGTATGACGATTTAAATCAGATGGATTGTCTGATTGTTCAAAAAAATTTTCAATATCAGGTACCGTCCAGCTAGGATTTTGCCAATGTAATAATAATACAAGTGATCGGAATGATTCTTCCTTTTATAATCGACTAGATTTACGAAACATGCGATAAAAAGTGTATGGAAAATATCGAAATGAAATAGAATTGAAAAATTAATCAATAATAAATAATTAAATAGTCAAATTAACATATGGTCATTATATAGTCAAATTAACATATGGTCATTATATAGTCAACTAAAATAATACGGAAATGAACTGTTTAAACTGTATAGAAAGTGCAAATATAGTGTGCTAGAAAGAAAAACCGACATGTTGGATAGAGAACCAGATGTTTTCTTTGATTCTGTTGTCAAATTTTCATGTTTTTTGTTCATTTTAAATAGTTCATTTAGGGTATAAGTTAAGCGATGACACATGTAGTAACTCATAATATGGATCAGAGAGCCTGTCTGTATAACTATGTATCGCTTTGCATAATTGTATTACGATACATACAATCACTTCCTAATTCATTAAAACTTCTTCAAATCACACTAGTCGATTTGAAGATTTTGATTATCAACATTCTTTATATACTTATAACACAGTTATGAAGAGAGTTAATATCATCTCATAATATACGATTTTAAAGATTGTCTTCAGTACTCAAACCTCATATAGATATAGTTGGGTATTGGTCATTCTCTGTTTATGTATAGACCTATTTTGGTCGAAGCCCTGAACATATGAAACACCTTTTATTTCATATTCATAAGGGACTTGATATTAAAATGATAGAATATAGAAATAATCAGTTGTTTAGATTGTGTTGAATTATCCTGGAGTTTTGATATTCAATTAAATAATACTTTCACACTCTCGTAGATTTCTAGATTGTCATCAGAAAAACATAGAATATCAAAGCATAAAAAACCTTCATTAGTGCATTTTATAAACGGCAGTTAATATACATTATCGAATATATCATAAATTAGTTGAGAAAAGACGTTTAAATCTATAGTTTTTTCTTTTGGTTAGAGACTTGTCTATTTGAAATCCAGGGCTGTTATGAAACTTCAGAGGATTTATGTAACTTATACAGGTAAACCTTTAACCTGATGTTTCACACATATTTTGTTGCTATTCTTCTTTGACAATTATAAATTTATTAATTTCTCAAGAAGCAAATCTCTAAGAATGTAAATTCGTAAACCGAAAAGTCCAATAAATCTTTTACATTTTTGAAGTTTCAAAAAAAAATGAATTCTTAAATAATTTTTATATACGAGATTTAAAAGAGCTACTAATTAAAAATTTTGCATTTTATAACTTGTCAATCATTGTTAAAAATGAAATTGTCTGTACTAACAGTTATTGTATCTACTATTAATTAAGTCTTCTACAATACTTATTGCTATATATATTGTTTTTCAAAAAACTACATTACAGTTGGTTTTTATCTTTTCAATTTACAGAATATATTATATAGTAATAAATATCTACTAGAACATACACGTCAGTTGTTATTGTCTTAATAGCTGCGAAGAAAATCATCAAAACTCCAATATAATAAATTGTAAAATATGTATTTAATAAACTTCATAAAATATTTAAAAAGAGATTTAATCTAATGATTATCTTGTTTTATTCAAAAAACAAAAAAAAGAAAAAGATAAAAATATTGACAAAGTTTTTGATAATGATATATCATTATCACTTTTGATCTCAAAAATGTTAATTAGAAATTTGTTATCAATCAAGAGGAAGAAAGTTTGATCATTTCATACACTAACATATTGATATAAGTATACATAGACATATATGTCTTATTAGACTTTAGTACTTTTTCTCTTCTTATAATGTATACATATGTACGAGACAATGACTAGCAAAAACGAAAAGATCAAAAGTTATGTCTCTCTCAATCTTGACGGTCGCTATACAAACGAATGAGAAGAAGAAGACAAAATCGTCTGAGCGCGCATTTCGGCTAATAACCCCAAGGTAAACACTCATTTAAAAAAGCATGGAGAATATGGCGTAGATTCAATATTGACCATTACACACATACATAGATATAATGTATAACTTTCGGTTATTTCTCGCATTTATTTGACGTGAATCTTTAACGTTTAGATCTGTGAAAATGAATCATTCATATTGTTTTCATTGACATGGTCCAATGGTTAATGATTATTCTTGCTTATAATTTTGCAGTTCTTAAAGTTTGTTTTATTCATAAATAATTTTTTTTTTTTCGATTATAAATTATTCTGTTTCTTTTTTAAAGTTATCATTAAGTGAAGTAACGCTTTCATTACGTTTACTTCATTATAAAAATCATAATGGTATGACATATGAAAATCGTCCATGTGATACAAGACTTGAACATGATATCAATCGAGATGGTCGATGTGATACAGCATTTTTATTTTGTCTTGTACGTTTACCATTTCAAAATCCACATAATTGTACATTAGGTGATCATTTTACGGGTTTTGTTGGCGGTGATGATATACATTTTATTAATATTAATCAAGAACAAAAAGATAAACTTGATATACAACAAAGATCATCATCATTTATTTCACTTTGGTTTCAACCAACAATTCATTTTCGTTTTAAATATCCAAAAGTAAATATATATATATATATTTTGTTTTATTAAATTTTAAATAATTATTTTAAATATTTTTTAGATGGGTATTGGTTTAATTGTAGAAGTATTTGATGTTGATGATATGATTAATCATACAATACATGATTCAATTGATTTTTATGGAAGAACATTACTTGATCTTAAAATTTATCGTTCAGTAGAAGAAGCACAACCACAAAAAATCTATCTACGCAGTTTATTTGGTACTTATACAAATTTAACAGCAGATTTTTCAGTTAGTTTATTTAATATTCTTTTTGATTAATTAAAAAAAAAAAGGAAATTTTAGCTTTATTGTTCACTAAATTATTATGGTAATGATTGTGAAAATTTTTGTTTACCAAATGAACAACGTTATGATTGTGATTTGAAAACAGGACAAAAAATTTGTAAACATGGTTATTTTGGATCAGATTGTCTTAGTGGTAAGAAAATAAAAAATAAAAATTTGTTCTTTTTCTTTGTCTTTTAGATGTTCGTGCTTGTGAAGATCAACCATGTTTAAATAATGGAACATGTGTTGTATATCTTCGAAGTTATTTATGTCGATGTCAAAAAGGATATACAGGACGATCATGTGAAATTGGTAAAAATTTCATAAATTTCAATAGAATTTAATGAAATTTATTTTAATTAGGACCAACAATAAAAATTACGAATTCTATATGTAATCGAATGAATTGTATTCATGGAAATTGTTCAACAAATGGAAAATGTATTTGTCATGATGGTTGGACAATGGATAATTGTAATCAAAGTTCGATTATAAGTATGTTCGATTAGTTTTAGAATATAAATTGAAATCAATATATTTTTTATATTTATTAATAAATATTTCAACTTAGAGGTTCGATTTACATAGAGAGAAAAAGATTACTGATAATGCACACTTGATCATCTAGAGATTTTTGCTGTGTTTGGTATACATAAATCTGAAAGATTATTTTCAATGATGATCTAACAGCCTTTTGTTTACCATATAGGTTCCTTTTCAAGTATGTTAATAATTATTGTAATCGATCGTTCTATAGAGCGAATATTCATGTACGAAACATGATATTGAATTGAAATGTGAGTTTTAATCAAGTAAAGCTACAAGTATTTTATCAAAAGGTTCTTTAAACGTAAGATGATTTTTGAAAAATGATCATTTAAGAAAAACAAAAATTGAGATGTTTTGTGGAAAGACAAAATAAAATCCAAATAGAGCATTTTATGGGATAGTTTCGTATCAATAAGTTGGTGTATTAAGAAAGAAGTTAACGCTTAGTTTCGAATCGAAATAATAGATATTCAACAATGTGTAGAAAAATTTCCTTGATCAAACTAATTTTTTTTTATCTTTTCAAAGATTATTTCATTATTCCCAAACAAAGAATTGAGACAATATTTCTGCTCCTTTCTCATAATTTTTGACTCGTTAAAAATATTCCATAGCAGATTAAAAATACGCAAACATCTTGTCTAAAAACTGTCAATTTTGAATTCGACAGTTTCAATCTCAAGTGATCATTGTCATTGATTGTTGTATTTACTACTTAACTATATCTTTCGATGTATGTTTATTTCTAATGTAATAATAAAATTTTTCATATACAGAAGAATCTGGTTGTACAAGTCGTCCATGTTTGCATAATTCAACATGTGAAACATTAATTGGTGTTAATCCATCATCAGCATATCGTTGTCATTGTCGATCAGGTTATACTGGTCGTAATTGTGAAGTTGGTAAGTTAGAAAAATTCTATAGTAAACTTTTATATTTAAATAAATATTTATTTTAAAAAAAGCTCTTATACCTTCTTGTGAACGAACACCATGTGTTCATGGTTTATGTTTTAAAATTGATTTATATACTGAAATTTGTGTATGTGAAAAAAATTGGACTGGAATTGATTGTTCACAAATGATAAAAAGTAAGAAATAAAATAAAAATCTATTATTTCTTTTTAAAAAGAAGAAAAAAACAAGAAAACTTTTTAGTTTCTTCTACAACTTCAAAATCTTATTTATCAACAACAATAACATCAGAAAAGGCTTTTCGTACAACTAAATCAGCAAAAATAATTAAAAATTTAACTAATATACCTTTAAAAACTGATTTAAATAATTATCTTACTTGGTTAAATACAAATTATGGTATAAGTAAAATTACAAGTTTATCTCAACAATTTGTTACACCATCATTAGTATCTCATAAATATAGTAAAAATAAAATAATGAATTTATTTAAGAAAATATTTAAAATTCTTTTTCATAGAACATTCACCATGTTCGAGTGCACCATGTCTTCATAATTCAACTTGTGTTGTTCAATCTGAACATAGTTTTCAATGTATTTGTTCATCGGTATATGTTGGAATTTATTGTGAAATCGGTAAATAAAAAATTGAAATTTTCTAGTACATTTTTTTCTTTTGGAAAATTTTAGAAATAATACAATTTCGCTAGTTTAGATTTCGAATAAACAAAAAACAAACAAACAAACAAGCATATTAAATAAAATATTTTTCTATATTTTTATTCTAGAACAAAATCCATGTGAATGTTCACCATGTCAACATAAGAGTGTTTGTATAACAACATCGAATCATAATATTCAATGTATTTGTGAAGAACACTATACAGGAAAATTTTGTGAACATGCTGGTAGAATTTGTTTTTTTTTTAAATTTAATATTTTCTTATAACTTAAAATTTTTTTTTAGTACCTTTTCAAGTGATGCCATTCAATCCGAGATGTAATCGTATCTGTATGAATGGTGGTATTTGTTTGGTAAATAGATTAAAAAAGAAAAAAATATATTGAAAATTTTTTTTTTTATTTAGGTTGATGAAAATAATCGAGATAAATGTATTTGTAAAACATCATTTACAGGATTATATTGTGAATTACCAAAAAATAATTGTACAAATAATAACGGTAAGTTATTTGAATTTAATTACAATAAAAATATTGTTTTATATATCTCAGTAAATGCTTTATCATGTTTCACATTTTAATTCTATAGGGATATTAAGATATTTATTATTTTATTTAATTAAGAGAATATAGCAAGGTTTTAAACTTGTAATTGTGATTCCTCTTCTCACTATCAAATATTTGCTTTCAAAAGTGTTCTTTTCAACTATCTAAGTTAAATCAATGGGATCATAAATGACTGTACTCTTATATAAAAATAATTTGCATGACCTGGTATTATAATCTTATATCTTGGTATACAAGTATAATTATTTACGGGGATGACAAAAAAACTCGCTTGCAGTCTCTACTTTTCTTCGTTATTATCATATTATTTTGTATACAATCATAGAAAAGACGAAAAAAGACTGCTGTTCGGTGATAGTTTCAAAAGCTTGATATTTTTCTTACAACTATTACTAGCTGTAGCTCTGAGCAAAAGATCGACTGGACGTAGGGTTCTCCCACTCAATTACTTGAACTTTCCGAACGTACTAGCGAACCAGATACTAGTAGTTTCAATAACACGTACATATCAGAATGTAGTTACTATATTCTTGTACGGGTGATACAAGACAAACAACCATTAATGACTTATTCACAATCATTTCATGTTTAATCACATTGTGGTTCAAATACAGTACCATTCATTTTGGAGACTTGCCTGTCTACTTTAAAAACAAAAATTGTAGGATCTAAAGGCAAACATAAACATGAAATCTCGTGATGTAACACTACAGTTTGTAGATTGATTAAAGATTATGTTAAGAGTATAAATGCTAAGAAATTCATAAGTCATTTTTCAAATTGATCTATTAAAATTCTTTTTTTTTTGTATAATAAATTTCATATTCTATTCTTTGATATTTTTTACAACATAATTATTTATAAAATTTATTAGATGCTTCATGTAATATTGATCCATGTATATCAAATCCATGTTTATCAAATGGTACATGTCATTCATTAATATCTTCAAAAAATTATACATGTTCATGTCTTAAACAATATACAGGTGAACGATGTGAAACTAATATAAATTCTGATTTAACAACAGCTTTATCAAATGATAATAATATAAATTCAGATGAAAATACTACAAGTGATCTTTGGCCATTAGCTATTGTATTTGGTTATGTATTTTCTTTAATGTTAGTTTTTATAATCATTTGGTTTTTATGGTAAATTAATATAATCTTTATTTTTTCTCTCTCGAAATATTCCTATTCTTTAAGGTATGGTTTAACAATACGTCCACAATCATATATTTCATATGAAGAACGTGTTAATGAACGTTTTCAACCATATCGTTTAGGTGTTAGTAATCCACTTTTTTTTACAAATCAAGAATTTAATACACCAATATCAAAAACATATTCAACACCACCAACAACAATATCAAATCTTGATCAATGGACACGAACAATAACTCATTAAAATTATTTCAAGAAAAAGAAAAAGAACAAACTAAAAAAAAGAAAAAGAAAGAAAAAGAAAGAATCTAAAAATTTTTTCTGTGCTTGAGTTTCTTTTTTTTCTTGTTTTTTTCATTAGTACTATGTACACATAAAATGGAAAAAAAAAATAGCAACAGTAAAATAGATGAGCAACAAAGAGAAAGAAGAAAAAAAAAATAATACATAATTATCATCACCAAAAATCATCTTCTTCCGATTGTGGTTTATTATTATTATTATTATTATTGGAATGTTTGCTTATTGGATCAATATCTGATGCTGAGCTTGTTTCAGAATATTCACGAATGATTTTTACTGGACCTTTATTTGCTAATGGAGGTGATAATGAACGAGTATCTTCACTCTAAACAAAATCAAGATGAATTAAAATAATAAATAAAATAAATTTTTTCAAACTTTTTCATTTTCAGGACTTTCCATAATATCATTAATTAAAGATCCGGGTGATGTTGATCGTATTTGATTAGTACCTGAAATATAAAAAAAGAAATATTTATTTAAAAAAAAAAATTTAATTTCTATTAAATACCTAAATATGTTTGCTTAGTATCATGTTTCATAGGTGATGTTGTTCGTGCTAATGTTGAATAAACATCAGCTGAAATAAACAAAAAAAAAATAAAATTTCAAATAAATTTTATTTAAAAATTTTTTTACCAGATTGTTGTCGAATTAATTTTTTATTATTAGAACGTGATGATCCAGTTGATGATGATAATGATATTTGTTGTGTTTCCCTAACTATTGGTGTTCGTATATCAGGATGTTCAAGAATATTTGGTACACTACCACCATTTTCATTTATATTAAATGGTTTTGTTGTCATCAATAAACGTCGTTGAACTCTATCATCAAGTGTTGATGGTTTTATTGTTATTTCTGGATGTTCAAAGATACGATCATCACTTTGTGAAATATTTTTATTTATATTATTTGTTCCAGTTTTTGATGTTATTAAACTTCTAAATTATAAAGAAAAAATATTATTGATTAAAAATTCGTAATTTTTTTCTTTGTCTTTTTTCTAAATTTAAAAAAGTAAAAATAGTGTCATTAGCTCCTTTTTTTTACATTATGAAACGATTGAATTAATTTTAACGGAAACAAAATTAGTGATACAGAAAATGGATTTCTTTTTAATTTTAATTAACTAAACTTACTCAGGTAAATTAATTAATGGTTGATCTTTATTCCAATTGAATTTATGCGTATGTGAACTAATATCTTGTAATGATGTTGAAGTTGGCATTGTATTCGTTGTTGTTCCTTGTGTTTGACCACTTAATCTAACACTTGGCATACGTCGTACTGATGAATAATCAATTTCTGTTACATAATAAAAATAAAAAATAAAAAATTTTTTAATGAATATAAGACAGCTGTTACTATTTCGTTTTTTAGTGATAAATAAGCTTAGTCATGAATATTATAATAGAAAAATATTTATCAGTACTAAATCAAATTTGAGATAAGGTATTCCTTAAGAACAATAGTTACCATCTGTGTTTTGCTTATAAGATTTTCAGATAAAAAGAAAATTGGACACAATCAATATAAAAATGTTATTCAAGGTCATAAAATAGAAAAAGAAATAGAAGAGAAAAAAAGCATTTTTTAATGCATTCTCATCGGCAGGAAGCTAGCAAAAACTTATTTTTCGTAATAGAAATATTTATTTTTCTGTTTACGTATTATAAAAAAAATGCACTGAGAATGGTGTCAATGCATATATTTAGTGATGATGATACAGAATATAAGAGAAAACCGATGCATTTGCGTTCTGTATTTTTGATGAAAATATTAAGAAAATCGTATTAGAATTGTTTTTCTGCTCTATACAAATAAAATAATATAGAAAAATAATCAGCTTAACAAAATAAGAATATTTTGCACGTTTTTATTTGTGTTTTTTTCTTGTTGATATATATCTCTTGAGAAAAAGAAAGTTGAATGATTAAGTTATATACTTTTTTCTTTTTTGCATAAAATGTGTATCATTGATGATTTTTTTTCATATACTTCTCTGAAGATGACTTTCTCCTTTGATTTTGACAGGACAAAAAAGAAAAATAGTGACAGTAATCGTCTTCGATTCAACGTCAGAGAAAGATAAAAATCTTGTTGAAGAGAGTGTGCGCATGACTACCGAATAATGACAAGAGAGAAAAAAAAAAGAAAAAAGGAAAAGAGTTTTCTTTAGATATAAATAGGAATCAAGCAATCCTCTTTGATTCATCTTATGGAAAAAGAGACAAGAAGAAGAGAAAAAAATAGTTCTTTATTGTGCCTACACGAAAACAACTGTGAAATGACAGGATGACAGCGCACACCTCTTCTTTCCGCATTTTTTTCATTTATTAAAAGAAAAAATATATTCATATTTGCAAATGTTTCTATCAAAAAAATCTGTTGATAATCTTAAATAATAAGAAAAACATACGAAAATATAATAAAGAAATCAATATAAATAAATTTTATCCTATTTTCTTTCAGAATAAAAAACAATAATTTTAAGAAGAAAGATTATTAAGTCATTCAGTTGAGCTATTTTAATAGATCAGTAATATTTTCTTCTATTTATTCCTACTAAATCAGTATGTATGATGAGAATGATCATTATTACTATTATTATTATTATTTGTTTCCGTGTTGATTCGCTCGTTGACGCTTGTCTTCCTTCTTTCTTTTTTCTTCGTTTTTTTCTTTATGTTTTATTTTCTGCTTGGCAAGACTGAAAATAATTGGAATAACCAAAAGTATAAAGACTTTTTTTTTTCTTTTTCCGTCTTCAACTCACTCATATATGAAAAGATAGAAAAAAAAGAAAGAAAATTACTTATAACAATGATATAGGTTTTTTTTTATTATCAATACTTTTCGATTATAAATGGAAAATAAGACGTGACATAAATAAAACATTTTATAGACGAATGTCAAATAAAACATCGCTTTCTTATTGTTTATATGTTATTTTTCTCTAAAATGATCTAGTAGCTTGAAAAGGCAAAATGATCATTCAAGACAACCGTTCATTTCCGCAATCAAGAGAAACTAGTCTATTTATATATATATTTATAGACAGACAGCGAAGCTATTCTTCCACATATTAGTCGTCTTGTCTGGTTATATAAAAAAAGAACAAGAAGAAGAAGAAGAAGAAGAAGAACATCATTCGAAGATTCATAGAATACCTTCAGGCTAAATCTTTCTA
>JAJEKB010010730.1:0-14149 GCA_022393335.1 Macrotrachela quadricornifera | reverse complement strand
CACCTATTTTCGATGAAAAATACCAAACCTCACCAATTCCTAACATCAATTGATCAATGCTGGTACCACATGATCACCGAACAGACTTCAGATTCGAAGTCCCCGCATTGAAAAACCTCAGGAAATGCCTTTTCCGGAAAAATGGTTTTCGATGTTTTTTTGACCCTGCGGACAGACAAACAAGCAAGCAAGCAAGCAAACAAACAATTTATGTTTACTGGACTCTTCTCTACGAGAAAGAGAAAAAATGATTTGTGGATTGTGGTGTTTCTTTTTGTTTTTTTCGTATTGTTAGCAGCTTAGGATCTCAATTGCTGCAAAATATAAAAAGAAAAAAACTACAAAAAATGATATTTTTTTATGATTATTTGATCTAAATGAAAGAACTAAAAGTGACATATAAATTGACCAATAAAAATATAAGATTTTAGTTCTAAATTTAGATGCGTAATGACTTCCATACGGACAAGTAAACCATTAAAACACTTAATAATTCTCTTTGTCGTAGAGAAGAGTCTTACAAACATAAATTGTCTGCTTGCTTGTGTATCCGCACTTCTCTGATTTGCTCAAAGATAATATGGAAACAAAAAAGATATAGTTCCATGAAACTTCGCCAAAGGCTTTTAGCTCGATAAATCGAATTTTTCAAAATTCTTCTGGCATGATTTTTTTTCTTTACTGTGAAAAGTAAATTATGGTACAAAATACAATCAAACTTGAAATTCACGAATAGCCGAATTATCTTGAGTGTAGTGGCGGAGCCACCGGGGGAGCTACGGGGAGCTGAGCTCCCCCTAGAAAATTTTGAGCTCCCCCTAGGAAACTTGAGCTCTCTCTAGAAAGTTTGTGCTCCAGCTACAGTATGTGACTAGTTATCAACGTAGCTTCTCAAAAGGGATATTTTTTAACGGAATTGCGCTATTCAAAACGAGCCATAGCTATTTAAAAGCTATAGTATTTCTTTTTCGTATTTAGCTATCAATTTAAAGAAAACGGCGATGATATTGAGTTATTTTAACAGTTGCATAAATCTCTATTTTACATTCTGATATCTCTCATCTATAGTCATGATGAGCATCTCTTGAACAAAATACAAAAGGAGTCAGAATACGCAGATATAAGTTCATTAAAACAAATAGCAGAATATGACCGTTTGTTAGAATTTTTCATCATCTATCGACTAAATAATATTGTGTTGGAATAATTTCTATCATTAGTTAGAGAAGGTTGTGTTATATTATTATCAAAACATTCGCTTCTTATCTGTATACGTGTTGTTAACACAAAATATTCGTACATTATACCTTACATTCAATCGCCGTTATTTAGATATTTGTAAATCTCTTATAAATAATATCCCAGCTGAAAAATTGAATCTAGGTCATAGAATAATGAATCAACAAGATTTTACATGTACATTCTACGGAAAAATATTTGTCGATAATGTTGATAACTCCACAGTTAGTAATATATCAATTTATAAAATGATCATAGTGACTTCGATCGCTTTTTTTCTATGCTTGAAAACAATCAACAGTCAGAAATGAATTTCTGATAAATTTTAAATATCTGTAAAGATATTGACGGTACGGAAAACAACAAATTTCCAATCTGATTTTTTAAAAGATTCTTGTTGCGTTCACCAACATAAACCTCTAATTTTTTAGACAATCCTGAAAATTCAACAACTCTAAGTGACTTGACGAGGGATATCAGACGAAAACATCTACTTTTTAAATCTGTGCTCTTTTCCCTACAAGATTTTGAATTATAGCTGTAGAATCGTGTAGATATTTAGGGAAAAAATAGGTATACAGTAAAACCTCCCTTAGATGGGCACCTACGGGACTTTTTCAAATCGCCCACCTTACGGAGGTGCCCGCGTTATAGAGATTTTTACAGATATCAATCACAATTGTTTTTCGCAATCTGCGTCGCAGAGTACCCATACATATATGTTACTAAACTACCTTTAGGCCTTCGACTATGCCTAGTATTTTACTATAATCATCTGATGCCGTCTCTTCGTCCAAGTTTATGTTCTAGTTTCGTATCTACAACCAAGCTTTTCGAAAAAATTCTCGTGAAAGTACAATTTGTTTGATAGTTTCTAGTACTTTTTCCTGAATCAAGTATCCTAAGAGTGGAATATTTTTCGCTCTTTGCGCCACAAACCACGGGAAAAGTTTCGTCGGTCTTGTGCCCAACTCGTCTTGCATTTTGCGTTTGATAACATTGTTTGCATTCGATTGGAAATCGTGTTTGTATTCGTCTTTTCTTTGAAGAATATTGTACACAACATCGTTTAGTACCTTTCACTTCTTACGTAATTTGCGCTATGATAGTCCAACTCCATTGACATAGTCGTTGATCAATTCGATTATCTCATCAAGCGTAATGTAGTGAGTGACACGATGTCATCTCTCATTAATTTTAAAGAGTAATTTTAAATAACACGGCTATTGATACTCTTTTTATCACTGACGGTAAATTTAGATATGTACAGATGAGTTATTTCTTTCTTATGTCAGACTAACTTTTCTCTCTCCTGTTCTCAGAACAACAAAGAGCGATGAGAAGAAAAAGAACAGTGTACTGCTTAAAATATTCACTATATGTGCCCATGCAAGAGAGGTTTAATAATACAGTATGACCCAAAAAATAGTGCCCGCTTTCAGAGGTCGGAGGTGCCCTTGTTAGAGAGGCTCACTTTCAGCAAAAATCTGTCGGTCGTTCCGCCGAATGTCCACATAAACGAGGTGCCCTTCTTTTAGAGGTGTCCATGCAGAGAGTTTTACTGTATATAAATTTATAATGATAATTTGTAAACAACTCGCAATCATATCGCTATCTCTGCACGATGAAGAATCAGTAATGTAAGATTCATCTTTAGGAGATTATTTATTGCTTTTATTAAATACCAATATAGACAATTAAATAGTTGTGCAAATCCTTAGAAAGATATAGTAAATAAAGGTAGATGCAAGATCTTCAGATACCTATGATATATTAAAACAGTATCGTGAATGATTAAATAGCTATGGCAAGTTGAAATAGCTACAAATTCTTTATATAGCTCTAATAGAATTAAATAGCTATGAGAATGACAAATAGTTACACTAACAAACCATTCAACAAATTATTTTCTACATCGGTTGGCGCTAACTATGTATACAAAAGAAATTGTATCTCTTTTGAGAATGAGCTGTTACCAAAAAGGGTATCAGAGAGCCAAAGCTGAGGGAGGTACCTGGATTTCTTTGTGTTCGCCTTGATTTTTCAGGAAAACTTTAGTTTTGAAGTCTGGAAACGAAAAATCCAAACTCGAAATTAGGGAGCTCAGCTCCCCCTAGACCAAGATCCTGGCTCCGCCACTACTTGAATGTTCAAATTTTTTTAATCAAATGAGTTTTAATATACTTGGTTTAATTTTGCTTAAAAGCTCAACTTTGACTGATACATATATTTATCCATACAGATTTATCTCCTCTTTTAAATGGTAAAAACCCCACATCTCTATTGTATATATCTTAAAAGTTATTCAAAAAATACTTATATTGTAGCAAAAAAATTTCACTGTTTTTTTCGAATGAAATTGTGAATATTATCAACTGCACCTGTTGATCATTGAAAATATACCTATCATCACATGATAATTGAGTTACGTTGTACAATAATTCTCAATAATGAGTTTAAAAAACTCTGAACAAATGAATAAAAATATTTAGAGATCTTTTTCACAGTAAATCCATCATACATAACACAAGCTTTGTAATTTAACTCATTTACTAGACCTTTTTTTCTTTCACCTAATCATTTTTCGTAAGAGATCAATTATGCAAAAAACTACTTCAAGGCTAAATCAGTAGTTTTGTTTATGTTTTAAGAAGCATTGAGAGTTTAGTTTACATTTGTATTACATTGTGATCAAAATTACAAAAAGAAAAGAAAAGAAAAGATCGAATTTTTCTTTTGATAATCAATAACAAATAGAAGACATAAATATTTCGATTTTTATATTTGAATCTTCTTTTATATAGAAGAACTTAAAAATAGAAATATCATATTTAAAAACAATAGCATAGGACATAGAAATACTTGTTACTTTTGTTCTATAAAGTATCAAATTAAAAATTGATGACATTGAATACGATAAGAAAACACATCATTCAACAAAATTCATGCTAATAGTGAACAAAATCTAAAATGTTTTTTTCACTGTAGAGAGTCTTGAAGAGAGAAAAAGAGAAATGTAAAAAGCAATATAATGATTTGTCTGACATGCGTAGTGTAAAAAAAACGACAAATTTTGTTCATGAATAGCAACTCAGTCTTTATTATTCTACAAATTAAGAGAGAAATAAATCGATTTGAAATTTTTCATGCGTTATTAAGACGTTGTTACTGACGATAATACAATTCATTTTATTTTGCACCAGTTTTTTTTCTTCATTTCTACCGTAGTAGACATCTTTTACTTTTTAAACCTAGTGAGATTACATTTAGAATAAATACCAGAAATTAAAATTTTTTAATCAGTTGAATTGTTCAGACTGAATAAAATATTATTTATTTAAGTGTCGTCGATGAGCTTCTTATCTAATAATTTTCTTAGTTATTTTATATACTGATGTTATATATACGAGAATACATTCCTACTCTGCAAAAGTGATGATGATATAATATCAGCGGTTAAGGTTAAAAATTGTAATAGAGTGTGATACATGTATCTTATGCAATATGTGGCATAAGATTTTATTAAAAGTTGAGCAAGCGAAAGATGAGTGTGCGGTTTTATTTTTGGCCAATCAGAGTTTGATAACTCTTAATTGGCAATATGTCAGTTTAGCACCATAAGGAGTATTAAACGGATTGTTCATTGATATAAAAAATATTTTTAGAAAAAAATGTCTCGAGACTCTACTGATGCTACCAATCGAATGGCATATGAACGTTTTGTTGAATTCGAACGTTTAATGAAAGTTTATGCCAAATCCACTTCTCAACGTTCTAATGCAACACCTATCGGTTTTTGTGCTTTTGGTTTAACATTTTTTGTATTTGGAATGCATAATGCTGGTGCAACTGTTCCGATAGGAACTGGAACTGGTACGGGAATGGGTCTTGCACTTTTCTATGGTGGTTTAATTTTACTTCTTGCTGGTCTATTTGAATTACGTGAAGGAAATAATTTTCATGCACTTATATTTTGTTCTTATGCTGGATTTTGGCTTTCACGTGCTTCACTTAGCATTAGTGCATTTAATTTTATTGCAAATACTTATGGAACAGATTCATCTGTAATATATAAAGGTTATGGGATTTATTATCTTAGTTGGACAATATTTACATTAGCAATGCTTATTTCATCAATTCGAATAAATATATTTTCAATAATATTTTTTTCTTCTTTATTGATAACATATATTTTACTGACAGCATCTCTATTTCTTTTATTTGATTACGATTTATTACGTGCAGCAGGAGCTTTTGGAATATTAACAGGAGTAATTGCTTGGTATGGAGGATTTGCAAGTTTACATAAAAAAGGTGAAAATTCTTATTTTGATTTACCTACATTCAGTTTAGCACCAAAAGCTCCAATCATTCAACCTGAATCAACGGTAATTGAAATTGGTCAACACAAAGTCTAAACAAAACTGAAATATATGACTCATTTATTCAAGAATTTTTATTAACAGTGTGATTGAATTAATCTAACAAAATTTGAATAAATAAATTTGCTCATTTATCCGATGAAATTTCAGTCACTTGATGTTGACATTTTATCATTTGATTGTAGAATATATTGGATCATAAGTATATCAATATGAGTTCGACAACAACATTTATCTTGAAAATATAAGGATTAGTTTAAATAAAAATAAATATCATGATGAATTACCTTTGAAGATTTATATTTTCAATAAACAGAAGCAATGATATGTCTAAATACTATTTTCATTTGAGAGATCAGATTTCTTTCGTTGTATTTTGGAGAATTTGATGATAGGATTTTAATATAAATGTAATTATATAGTATGCCGCAGATAATGTTGTGATTTTACTATAAAAGAGATGATCTTCAGCTTTTGATTCGTTTTACAAAAAAATCTAGAATTGATCGAATAGATCTTTTCGATGTCATAAACTGACTATTATCTAACACATTGATTTTATAAAGCAGAAGTATTCGACTAGGAGTGATACTTTATCTTTACTTTACTTTTATTGATCCTGCTGATCGAATATAGAAAATTGATTATTATAGATCGAGCATACTCTTGCATCCTTTACTACTATGTATTGGAGGCATCCTTGAGTCCTAAAGTACTATATATCGGGGAGTACCCTTGCCTCTTTCAATACTGTATGCCGAAAGTACCCTGAGGTCCACGAGTGTTAGGTACTGGTGGTATCCATAAATTCTATTCCTACACCCCTGTTTCTCCACTATTGTATTGGTAAAACACATGGTATTGGAGGCGCATTACACAACTCCACTGGTAGCAATTTTTGGATAGTTTTCCTTTTTTAGTTTCTTAGTGAGTGCATTAATAAATGACTAATAGCTTTTTGAGAGAAATTCAAACAAGATGCATCTATTCGGTTCAAACCTAAACTAATATTGAAGGAGGTAGTAATATTAAAGATGGAAATGACCAGCCGTGACTTTGAAGTACTTTAATAGAGTCTCAAATAACTCGATTCTTGAAGAAAAATAATTCTTTATTAGACATTTTATGTAAAAGAGCATATTCAGTAAAGGAATTGTGAATATTAATATAGTGTTATTTGCTTATTGTAGCGTAAGCAGATATGGATATGTAATCGTGTCGTTCTAAAACTTTCAGAAGCTGTCCGGGATAGTCTACTTTGCAAAAAAATAATTTTTTCATGGAATTGTGGTTTGGAGTCATCACCACCTGGTTATGCTACTGAACTTGATGAACAAACTAAAGCATCTGAAACCGTATTTAATTTCGTTTTCTTAAAGAAACAGTCGTATAGCGGTAAATATTGCGCTTTAAAAGACATGAATGTTTGTCTCTCTGTTTTGTTTTCTTTAAACAAGTCAGAATTGAGAATTAGAAAATATGACGTTCCAAACCACTTAATATGATCAGATATTTATATTAGACTTGATCAAACTCAATCGAAGATAAAGAACTAGATGAGCGTCACCTTGTCTCACCTATAAAAAAAACTCTTCTTTGTAAATTGTAGAGCTTTTAACACTCTATCTTCTGGTATATTTTGTTTTTCTAATACAATGTATTAAATGAATGAAAGTTGAAATATAATGTGTAACCATTCAACGTGCCACATTCGTTATTAGTCTGAAAATAGAACTCTATTTTTTTGTATTTTGCTCAAAAACAAGATCTTAGAACAATATTTAGGAAATTCGTTCATATAAAAATATTCAATGAATCAATTTATCATTTAAAAAAATAAATCGATAACATTAAATTAAATAATAAAGATAAACGAAAAACTTAAGTGATCACGACTTTTGGGGCACCCTATAGTGCTGCTGAAGAATCATGAAAATATTTTCATAAAGATTATTGACAAAAATGACACTGATTGTTGTTCAATAATTTTATGCAATTCTTTAAATGAGCATTTATGTTAGTAATATTGGTTTATTAATTTTAATTGAAAATAATTCCGCTGAATATAATAGACATACATTCTTTCTTGTTGGTGAAAAAATTTAACAACGATCAATTTATTTTATTAGAAATAGTATAGGGCATGCGAAAATCATAATTAGTAATATGAAATATATTTTGTTATTAAAAATATATTAATATATATTATATTATTGTTATCTTTGTTCCAAAGATAGTCGTGAAAGACTGAAAATTTAAATGTAGGTGATGAGAGTAAGAAAAAAATCTGCTTAATTTCTCCGCCAAGTTCGACGAACGCAAATAGGTGAAAGAATAGAAGGAGAAATATGCATGAGGATTACTGTTCTGATGGCTGAATCATGTTGTGCAATGTTATGTTATTTCAATATTTGCACGACTACTTGTCACAAAAATTCTTTTTTTCATCATTCAACATTTCATTTTACCAACAAAACATGCTGAACGTCTACCCATTGATTTCATGTATTGAGGTACTTCCTAATGAAGTATGGTTAATGATTTTAGCTTATTTATCTCCAACTGATCGCATATATTCATTTGGTAACATTAACACTCGTCTAAATGCTATTTTACGAGAAGCTGGTGCCGGTATCGACGACAAAACAGCATTTAATTCATCGCTGGTTCAAGAATTTTCGCCTTGTATTATTTTTGTTAAATTGCAACGTCGCTGTGTTATGTTAGATCTATGTTATTTGGTACATATTCGTTCTTTGACCATTCTACAAATATCACAGCATCAGATGACAGCCATCGATCCTATATACATGCCTCATCTCACTTATCTACATCTTACATCGACTTCTAGCGCGCTCGATGCTGATTTCGATCGACTTCTTGAATTTATTCTTAATCAACAGTTTGAATCACTTGTTTCAATGCATCTTCCTCGAGCTTCCTTTTTTGGTATTTATAACTGTGTTGGTCATTCTGGTCTCCAAACTGTTACCATTGGATCTTGTCGTTCTAATCGCTTTAGCAATTTGATTGATTTAATGCCAAACGTTCGCTTCCTAGAAATTCATCATTTAATAAACTGGCCAATCCGTGAGAAAGTAAGCCACTGCAAGCTATTCTCGTTAAAACTTCATGTCGACACAGTCCGTAACGACACGCAAGACATTGATCAATTGAAAATGGCATTACCATCATTGCAACACATTGAAACTATTGAATTGAAGATGAAGGAAAGTAAATGTATTCCATTTTCGCAGTTTGATGCAACACTTGAGTTTTAAGCATCTGATGATGATGATGATAGTTGAAATTTATTCGCTGTTCATATAATTGTATGGATTGATAATAATTTGTAAGAAACAATAAAAAGTTCGTTGATTCCAAAGATCGATTCCAACCTTTGTTTTAGCAGTATCATTGTTCAGGGATAGAATCAATGACGATGCCACTAGCAGAGAACCTGATTGTATTTATATTATATGATACTGAACGATCTTTTGATCAACATAAAGAAACTTTCTTCCACAAAGATCAATTTCTTTTATTGCTCTGAAGACGTATTTATGCAGCTTTTCATTCATCTTTTGAAACATTGAATTATGCGTAAAGATTCATTTTTATGAGTAAATAGAGAAAGCAAATATTTTTAATACTGGTAAATTGGAATGATACCTTGTTATATGAAAAAGACACATATATGTACTATTAAGTTCTCCTACTATTAGTATGGGTGCTACGAGGGGTTCAAAAATTTACATCCACGTAATACGAACAATGAGAATACTAGAAAGCAAGGTTGTAGCTGGTCTAGAATTTTCAAACTAGTTTGATCCGACCGGTTGAAAAATGCTTTAGACCGATCAAAGCCGGCAAAAAACTGGCCAATATATTAGATCATTTATTGTCGGTAAAAGAGAACATATTAAAAAATATCGACAGTTGTACTCTTTTCACACGTTTTTATTAGTCGTGTACAATAGATATGTCGTGCTATAGTGGTTTAGTATCTATAGAGTTATTAATCGATAAATATAAGCTATTTCTTTCTCAAAAAGAAGGATAGTTCTACCTAAGACATGATTATTTCACGTGTGTTTTATAAAGAAAGCTAAGAGTTTTTAGAATCTGAATTTTTTCTTAAATCTAGTCTGTAGCAAAGCATCAATGCAATTAGTCGAGAAGTTTATATCAAGTGACACTGATATAATTATGCTGTTCAAGAAATAAAATAAAACTGATAGATTTTATAAAAACACGACTATTTTGACGATTGGATCTAAATTTACTGTTGATAAATGTTTTCAGAGAAAAACAACGCGTTAGAAAAGTTGTAAAATTCAGTGTTTGTCTGAATCCTGAAGAGGGGTAGGAGTAAAGTTTTGAGCTAACGAGGGAACATCCCTAAGTGTGAGCCTCAGTTTTAAACAGGATATATGCCAGTTTGTAGAGCTCGACGAGCTGATTCTCGTGATATATTTCGTTTTTCTCAATGGAGCTTCTTTCATTTAGAATACCCAGTTAAATGTAAAAGTCTGAAAAACACATGTAAATGCAATATTATCGTTACGTGTACATGCATGCACCATTATGATATAGCATGCGTGGAAGTTTGCGCATCTACACGCTTTCGATTTTCCTTTGCGAGGACATGCATGACAACATTATAATGATCCAAAAATGAAGTACATGTTGTGAACATGCATAAACACGCACAAGCTTTTTTTCCAGAGATAAGATTCGAACATAATTACTTTATTCTATAAGACGAGCTGTTGTACTATTCGACCATTTACTTACATTAGGAGATATAATCAAAATTGAGTTTATAATGATCATCCGATAGTTAGTATACGCACATGTGTATAAAATCTAACTAAGGTGGAAAGATAGATTTTTCTGATTAGAATCAATCTTAAATAAAAAAACCAGTTTAATCAAAAAAATTCATTTATTCAAAAATATCAGCAAAATAAAAAATGTATCATCAAATTTTTAATCTCTGCTGTTCAAAACATCAATCCAAGGATGAATCATCTGGAATCAGATATTTTTAATTTTTTTTGATTTTTTAAATTTGAAATCAATTGATTTCAAATTTAAGAAGATCGTACCGACTTTTATAGGAAATAAATAAATACGCTTCAACAGAAAAACTAAATTCTTGCAAGAAGGGGTTTGTAGAGTATAAAGTAGGAAAACTTCGCATGTCAACGCAAAATTAATTCAGTATTAGTTTTTATAAATACACTTCTTTTGCGTTAAGATACAAGTTTTAGAGAATATCTCACTATTGTGCAAGTACACGCAGATAACGTTTTAGCATTTTCATGCAAGACATATGTTTTGTATTTACATGCAAAAAGGAAAAATATTTCATATAACTTGCATGATAATACATGCCTTTAGTGATGTAAAAAATATTTTGCATGTCGATGCAGATTTTAAGAAATTTTTTGCAAATACACGCGTTTATCTGACTCTCACGTTTGACTGGGTAGTCAAATATCATAATCAAGACAATATGTTCAATTATTTATGACGTAAAGTCTCGTATTTTTTAGTGAATTAAATCTTTAGTCTCATTATTTAACTAACAATGTGCATTAGTACATATTTTGTTGGGAAGTTTCTGAAAGATTGCTACAATCGTGATTACACTTTTATATTAACATATACAATTTTTTTCTATTACTAAATTTTTTCTTGTTTATCAATCGTTTCTTCGTAATAGAACGAATAGCATGCATCGTGCATCAAATCTTTTTTTCTTTCGAATAAACACCAAAGTATTGCTTTTCATTTGTGTGAGCCAGCTATTATGAATCACGTATATCTAAAAAAAGCTTATTATTATCAATGACGTTCTTAGATATTCTTGAAGGTTGCATAAGTATACAATAAGCAATTAAATAGTATTCACGCTTCGTTAATTATAGTTGAGAAAAAAACATATTTTTCATGAACACTCGTATGATTGATCAACTACTATATATACACTTATATTTTCATATTTATAAATATAATCCTTCGACAAGTATCGTCATTTATTTACCATCCAACATCGTTAAATTAAAATGCGAGTTATTATGAATTTTATTTGTCTGTTGTTTATCTATATGGTTGTAGTATCAAACTGCCGAGGTTTCGCAGTAATGGATGAATTTCAAGACAGTAGTGATGATGCAGAAGCTAAATATAGTCTGCGTGATTTAATGAACGTATTGTTCAATAAACGTGAAAAAACTCCGTGTAGTTCTACTTGTTCTCCTTTAAAACCTTGTTGTTCTGGTTATATTTGTATTTATCATCTTTATGATAGTAAAGGTAAGCCTAATGGTACTACTAGTCATTATCCTGGTTCTGGTACTGGTGGCTGTGATAAACACTAAACCAAGTATATTAAATACCAATAAGACTTTTTCTATAACAACTCATCCAGAAATTTATTTTGATCACATCAAACCAACATTATTGACAATGCAAAATATTTTCTTTTTACTATTTAGTTTTCAGTTTCTTTCTCTCCAACATTCATACTACTTTTTTATGTTTTAATCGAAGTTTCTTTCTTTTTTTTTTACTAATTAACACTTAAGACGATTTCATCAAACGCACATAAACAAGGAAATTTGTTATAACTATTGCAGTTTATATTAGTTAACATGACTTAACGTGTCGATAAATACTTTTGACGTTTTTTACTCTATCATGTACTTTTGTTTTCTATGAAACTATAAATCACAGAACTTAACTTTTATATCGGAAGAAAATGAACGAGCCTGATTAGTTACATAGGGTACTATGAAAGTTTTTTCATTCGGCTCTGTTAAATAACTTGATTAAGAACTAACTGTGTGGCTCCAATGCTCAGACATATTTAGAGTGATGTGCAAAATTTCAGGCTCCTAAGACGTCTACTTCTTTGAAGTCTATCATTTCTTTTATTCTAGATATCAGTTTTCTATCCTTTAATAAGTTCTATTAGAAAAACAAAATACATTACATCACGCACCGTGGAAAGCTCGATGATTTATAAACAACCGCTTTTTTGATAGTTGCACGTTTTGATTTCAAAATGAACAAAACTTTTCTTTACCACAGTCTGACTGTGCAACAATTACTTGTTTCAGTCTCTTATCACCTAATATTTTTTTCTAAATGAAAACACTACTTAGGTCTATCCAAAAGTTCCCAGATTTAAAAAAAAAAATATGAAGACAAAGAGAAAGTTCAAGTTTTATTTTATTAAATGTTCAAAATAGTCACCATGATTCTTTATACAAAGTTCCATCCTTTCTAATAATTTGTCAAAAGTTTTTTTGAATTCTTCTTTTGGAATATTTCTTACCACCTTGGAAACCGCACGAGCCAATGATTTTTCATCTGGTTGATCAGTTAAATTCCGTTTGATGTAATCATTTAGCCAATAATCACATGGTGCAAGGTCAGGCGAATAAGGTGGATGTGGCATTATATTGATACCTTCTTCTGTTAAATAATTAATAACATCTGAATGACGATGGGGTCCAGCATTATCATGAAGCAATTTTATACCTTTTGTACCATTTGACTTTCTTTGTTTCCATATTTCTTTAACAATAGGCTTGAGACAATTTTCAATATAATAGTTGTGATCTATAGTCTTGCCTTTATCAACAGCATGTATAAGAACGGAACCATTTGATTTAAAGAATAGGCAAAATAAATTTTTTAGTTCAAATTTACTTCGACGAACAATAGTTGTTGGTGATTCACCTTCACTAACCCAGCTTGCGTTGGTTGACTTTCGATCAATCTGCCTATGGTAAATCCACGTCTCATCACCAGTTATAATATCACATAATCGCCAGGAATCATTACGAAATTTCGCCAAATTTTCACGACAAAGTTTAACACGTTGTTGCATATGTTCATCTGTAAGTTGATGGGGCACCCAACGCGATGTAATTTTTTTCATCTTAAGATAATCGTGGATAATTCGTGCTATTGTACCATAAGAGAGAGATGTTTCAGCTATAATATCATCATAAGTTGAATGTGGATCATTGTTGATAACCTGTCGTACTTCTTCAATATTTTTATCTGTAAGTTCGGAAACCGGACGACCAGATCGAGGATCATCATTGACATCTTCTCTTCCTTCACGGAAACGCTTTGCCCACTCCGCAATTGTTGGATATGATGGAGCCTTGGGTCCCAAAGCTGTTACAAATTCTTCGTGAATTGTCTTTGGATTTATCCCCAAAATGGTTCGCATTTTTATATAATACCGATTGTATTCATTATTCATTTTTGAAAATTTTTTTTTAGTTCAAATTGAAGTTCATCGAAAAAAATATTGTAACTAAGTCCGAAATAGAGTTACTATATCTATAATTATAGACAAAGCCCTCCACTGTTTATCCATGCAAATAACACTTCAATGCTAATTGGTTTAAAAAATTGCCAATAGCAATCTGGGAACTTTTGGATAGACCTAAGTAGATGGTAATCTGCGCCACTACTTCAATTGATTAAAAATATTGACT
>JAJEKB010010696.1:399-10842 GCA_022393335.1 Macrotrachela quadricornifera | reverse complement strand
GATGCTCTTTCAGAATCTGGAGTCAAACAAATGGGACAAATCATTCTTCATACACTTTTACGTAAAATACCTGGGTCGAACTCGATTTTTGAGTACCCGACTACTCAATAAATCGAGGCTCAGTGCACCTGAGAAGGTGTGAAGAAAATATCTTTATACACCATTTGATAACAAAAAATTCTCTATCCTTTGAGATATTACAATAAAAATTACGTCTAAGTGTTGGAGGAGAAATTGATGAAATACCATCAAAATGAAAATTTCAATATTTTGACTCAATACTACACGATCACATTACAGTGTTATCTTTATAACTCTTCAAGAATTAATGGAAATGAGCTGACATTTTGGATTTGTAGGTTTTCAAACATGATCTTTCATCTTATGAAACTAAATCGTGTTTTTAAATTTTGCTATATGCCCATGTTGACGGTGGCCGCACGGACCCTCTCTTAATTTGTTTAACGTTCTTTGAATGTTTACAACGGTTTTTTCTATCGTCGGTTCTAAAGACATCTTACTAGTCCAAGTAAAACCAAGATATTTGAATTTTTTAAGTAATTGTAGTCTCTGGCTCTCCATATAGACATTAACTACCGGATTTCGCACCTGCGAATGAAAAATCTGCGCAACCGTTTTCGATAAATTAATTGATTGCTTCCATATTCTGAAATAATTAATGGGTGAAGCAGATTAAATTATCGCTTTTTAGCTAGGTTTATATCTTGAATTAAACTAAAACAGGAAGTTTAGTTTGATGTTAAAAGATGAAAAATTTTTTTGTAAACTTTATTGATATGTTCTTTTGAAAATAAGCATGTAACGTTATTTTGTAGCCTAAAAAGTATTGAATGACTCAAAAGTATCACTTGCTCAGAATTTGACTAGAATAATGTGTCATTTTTATTTATTCAATAGTTATTATCCACTATTCAAATACACTATGAAAATGTACAAATACATCTTTGTTTTTTTAGTCGTAAAAACCAAGTTCTTAAACTGGGTTCTACTATGCTGAAAGCCATCTAAGAAAAATGCCTGATTATCCACTTCTCCGGCACTTCCATGTCGATAAAAACAATTTTAGCTTTCTTATTCAGTTAGAAAGAAGGTCAGTCGTTTGAAAGAAGAGCATTTTGTAGAGGTTGAAATTCTGCATCTGTTTACATAAAAAGAATAAGTTTTTGTAAGGCCGAGCTGTGAGAAAATTTCTTAAAAAACAAGTAGCGCTCGTCTAAAGACTCGCTCAGCTCTTTCTCGTAGAAATCGTGTTTCTAAACTACCATCAAGCTATTCATTTATAAAATTGAAAACACCGAAGTCAGATTCAAGTTTTTGGATATTAACTGCCTTTGACCAAACCTCATAAAAACAAATATTTTTTTGTTAAAAACGTCTCGTTTATTTAAAAAATTGAGCTGCAAAAAATTTTTAGAAAACAGACTTCAGCTTCGGATTCCTCGACCTCGATTACCCTTCGGTCAACCGTTATAATTTTTTTTTTTTTGTAAATAAAATGATTCTTTGTGTAAAAAAATGATCCTTAAAAAAATTTCAATAAACTAACATCAGATTCGAGTTCCTCGACCCCGATTACCCTTTGATTAAGTTTTCTAGAAAATATTAAGAAAATGTTTTTTTGACCTTGTGTGGACAGACAAGCAAACAATTTTTTTTTCCAAGACTCTTCTATACGAGAAAGACAATTAGGATTCCCTGACCCGTGGACATCTGATTGATGTTTTATTGTTTTTCGAATGAGAAGTAAATTTAATTGAACAAGCCGAGCACATCACGATATATACAAAACAACTTTGCATCATTGACTACAACAAAGAAATCTTTGAATTCAATCTAAAAGAATAAAAATGGAGTTTTTGTCACATTTCTGATTGCGTTATTAAGCAAGTGGTGTTTTTGTGGTATTCGATACTTTTAGCCTGCAAAATAGTGGTACATGGTTATTGAAAGAAAAAAGAACATATCAATAAAATCTACACAAAATTCTGTATCTTTCAGTTCAGGTATTTACAAAAATGACAGAAAATCGAACTAAATTTCCGAAATATTTCAGAAATGAGGCAAAGTTGTCCATGATTTTTTTAAAGCTGGGCACCCTCAGCCTTCTCGCCAATCGCGCCACGCCTGTGTTTCATAGATTTTTCTGTCGGTTTGCTGTGTTGTTTTGTTGATCAGAGAAGGTTTTTAATCTATTTTTTTACATGATGCATGATATGAAAAGTTTAGAATGAGATTTATCATAGAGCCTACATTGATGATTCATTGAACACTAAAAATTGAACCAAATATGTAGTTATGCTCAATAAAATGATATGAACTTCAATAATGAAGCTTTATGCCATTCAATCTTGCTAAACATACTATTTTGAAAGTGGTCAATAGAGAATGCTCTTGAACAGAACATTGCGCATTCCTAAAAACATTGTAGCGATCCATCTAATAATAAATTCTTTTCTCTCTTTCACTAAGCGAAAGTTTATCATTGACTTAAAAGGCATTTTATTTAATGTTTCGAATTCAACAATGACGCAGAAGAGTAGCTGCTGAAACTGTATAAGCTTTTCTGATTCTGCCAAACTATGAGAAGCTTTGTGAATAAAGATAAAGTTCTTCATCATAGTCATGGAAGCCGAAAAATGCTTTTTACAATAGACACAGTCTCTCGGATTAGATAGAGATCAAAACAATAATCATATCTATACTAAAATTCGAGATTTATTTTATACATTTCGGATTCGGTCATACGCACGTTTTTAGATTCGATGTATATAAGAGTTATTTTCAGAATGGTCAAGTACTGGTAGTATGAAATATATACGATATATGCACACAACATCTTTATTAGCAAATGGAAAAGTTTTGGTTGCTGGTGGACATTATAGTTGGGGTAATGGTTATCTTAATACTGCTGAGTTGTACAATCCATCAACAGGAACGTGGACGACAACTAGTAGTATGAATTATGACCGATATTTGCACACTGCATCTTTATTAGCAAATGGAAAAGTTTTGGTGGCTGGTGGAAACAATTATTATGATGAACTTAATAGTGCCGAGTTGTACGATCCAATAACAGGAACGTGGACAGTCACTGGTAGTATGAATTGTACACGATATTTGCATTCAGCATCTGTTTTAACCAATGGACAAGTATTAGTTACAGGAGGAATGGTCAATGGTACTAGGATAAATAGCACTGAGCTTTATGATCCATTGACAGGCACGTGGACAATAACTGGTGATATGAATAATCCACGATATGGGCACAAAACATCCTTATTAACAGATGGAACGGTGCTAGTCACTGGCGGAGATGGGTTTAATGGGTTTAGTGCTGAATTATATAATTTTTCAACAGGCACATGGACAGCAACGAGTGATATGAATTATGCACGATATGAGCATACAGCATCTTTGTTAACAGATGGAAGAGTACTAGTAACTGGCGGCGAATCTACTAAAAATGCTGAGTTGTATGATCCATCAACAAGAACGTGGACAATAACTGGTAGTATGAATTATGACCGATTTGACCACACAGCATCTGTATTAGCAAATGGAAATGTTTTGGTGACTGGTGGAACTAGCTTTAATGGTTTTCGTAATAGTAGTGAGCTTTACGATCCATCAACAGGAATCTGGAGAACGACGGGTAGTTTGAATAATGCAAGACGTGCTCATACAGCATCTGTTTTAACAAATGACAAGGTGCTAGTAATTGGTGGATATGATGGTAGTAGGTACCTGAATAGTGCAGAACTATATTAATCATCCTGAATAGATCCACAAGAAATAAGTTTTTGCTTTCTGATGCAAATAAATTTATCTTCAGTACTATTTTAACAGCAAAACTGTTTTTTTTATTGGTGATAAGTTTTTTCTATCAAAGTGTTTGTTAAAGAGTCGTAATTCTGAAGAATTCACTTGGTGGTAACTGAAATATCTCTGTTTATATATACTACGAATAGGATTTACGGACATACCTACTCAAGTGAGAAATAACTTCTTCTGACATAGATTGGCTCCTCATACATGACAGATTCAAACTGAGTGAAGCTTAAAAAATGGCGCAACGCGTCATTTTGTTGTCTCGTTATGATCATTCTTCCAAGGTTGGAATTGATAAGATATTATTTTAGATTTTTTACGGAAAAAAGATTTCGCATTTATTATCACAAACGTACATTGTTCAATACTAAAAATATCCTTTAATTTTTATCTTTAATTTATTATTTTGTGAGGAACAATTGAAAAGACAGCGATTTATTTTCCACACAAGTTATCTGAAATTTGATTTTTAGAATAAAAAAGAAACAGTTTGTAATTTTCTGGATGAATTTATTGAAGTTTGATTCATATGAAATCATAATCAAAAGGCAAGATAAAAACGTGTAAAGTTTTGTTGAGAATCATTATGCTGACGGGAGTTCATTTTCAAATCATATGTTTTCTACTTCGAATCGTTTGTTGGAAGTAAATTTTGAGTTGTTAACAATTCATTCTCAACTAAAATTGAAAAATTTTTGATGATTTCAAACATTTAAAATAATATTGTTTGTTTCTTATTTCTAAAGAGAATGTTATATTCGAAAAATAAGCCGACAAATACTCAGAAATTGAAAACAGTGAAAAATTTTTATGTTCATCAAAATTCTTTTAAATTTGTTGAGCATCAAGTGAAATAAAATAGAAATTGTCTTAGTCAATTAATGTTACCTTTTTTCTGTGTATCCAGAAATGTGTATGACGTTTTAGCACAAAACATATCAGATGTGATAGTATTTGAGGATGTTCTGAAATAAACTAGATATCACCACAGAAAATTTCTCGTGAAAGGAACCAATTATCATCACTTGGTATTTAAAATGCTTTAGATTAGACCTGCCAGATGAAATGTACATTCTACATTAATCATATCGCTTTTCTATATTAATTTTTCCTAAATAGAATTTTAAACGATTTTTATATCCCCTAGAGTGTGATTTTGATTGTTCATTTGTGACCTTTGAGCATATTATTTCCTTCTTGTTATTCTTTATTATTCATCTAAACATTGTTACGTTTCTCAATTCGTCAAGGAAGTCAAGCTATTAACTATCTTTCTAATCAAATTTGACTATGTGAGATCTGACGTCCAATGGAGCTGTAACACATCAATGTTATCAACACGACAAATAATATTATTTCGCTGTCTTACAATTGGAATGTTCCCAGTCAATACCACTTATTGCAAGGCTGGATCGATTGTTCCGGGTCAATTTTATGATATTGCTGATGAAGTTCATTTATTTGGAGTAGAATTAACAGCGACAGATATTTGCCATCTAGCTCATCCTTAACACAAATGACAAACTGAGTTTCAATTTGATTTTTGAACATTTATGTTGTGTAGGCACAGTTTTCTACAGCGTTCTCAAAAAGAACATATATCGCATTTGCTATTAGCATTGTAATATGAATTAGTTTTCTTTTGCTTTGAATCTCTACTAGACATTTCGCGACAAACGCGTACTGTTTCCTCAGTTTATATATGATACATGAGTAATTGAAGCAGTAAAAAAACTTTTCTATTATTAGAATCAATATTTCGTGATTTCGATCTAGTTACAGATGCTTTGGATGCCTTAATAATACTGAATGTAATTATTGATACTTTTAAAAATATCTTCATCAGATGGTTGGTAACTTTGATCGTCTACAGGACTTATCTGATGGCATTTTCTATTCTACCCAACAATCTCATGAAACAAAACCAATGAAAGAGTAATCAGAATCATGCTGCAAGTTTAAAAGCTGAAAATGAAAAAATGCTGTTTTCAAATGATAATCATTTTCTCTTCTATCACAAGCAGATTATATATCGTCTTTAGTATTTACTGAGCGATCGAGACACTATGTTAGGGAGCTGCGGGTCCATGTTTTTCTGGACACGGACCCGACCCTGGCCCGAGGAAAAAAGAATTTATCAGACCCGAATCCGGTCGGATCCAAACTCGAACCCGACCGGGTCTAGACCCTGATTCTTTTTACCAACATATAGCACCCTCTGTGTACAAGAAAATACAAACGATCGAAATCATCATAGGATTAGCAAGAATTAAGAGAGGGTCCATGAGAAAACCCACCATCGTCGGCACCTGTCAAAATTTATTTTTTTCTCTTTGTATATTAGATCGATAGAGCATATTATGAAACTAAGAAAACCAGAATATCTCATTTTGAAATTGTTTCCTTCACGAGATAATGAATAAACTTGAATGTGAGCGAGACAAATGTCAAACACATAAATGTCAAAATGATTTTTACTAATTCTTTTCCGGATTTTTCTGAAAGTTTTGAGTTTAACTAAGTTTGGTCACTATTCTGCAAAGAATAGATTTTCAGAATTCCGTGCTATTTCATTTGTAGATTAATAGACTATTCAATAAAAGGCAAGAGTTCAGTTTAACAGCTAAATTATTTTTTGTCAAAAAAAATTTTTTAAAGAGGTCATCGAATATAAAAAGAAATTTAAAAAAACATGGTTTTTCACCCCATCAGTTTTTTAATTAAAAGACTTGTTTATAAAACTAACATGGCAAAGAATTTATTAATATGAACAAAAACAAAGTTATTACTATTCGTTACTCTAATAAAAAAGTATATGCATCTCCTAAATAGGAAAGAGTATTTATCTATGATACAAGATTATTATCTTAGTTTTAAAGAGAGTTCACAATAAACTTAATATAAAATGGAAGTTCCGCGAAAATGAAAGTTATTGAGACGGATGAAGAAAGGTTAAAAAGGCTTCTATTGATTCCAATTCTGTGAATTTATAGAAATTCACAAGTTATAAAGATAATACAAATTTCATAGTCAAAGATCTTTTTTTAGTCTTTTTCCTATTTGTATGAATAATTCGCATTTTCAACGTACTTTCATTTGATATTATCTTGTATGCAACATATCGATAAACAATAACTATCGGAAAAGAATAAAAACTAAGAAATTATATAAGAAATACACGACTGAAAATTTACAAAAACAAAAAAAAAGAGAAATTTTAAAGATAAACTTGATAAGATTAACAGAAAAAATCCTTTTGTATTTTCATCTTATACCGTTAGAATATGTAGACAAGAACAAGATGAGCAAATTTAGTAATGATAATCAACTAATAGATAGTATTTCCTATACTACACAATTATCATTGCACTTACACTAATATTTTAGTGAAATGCAATATACACTAGTTTTTCAAAATATTAAGTATCGCAAGTAGTTTACTTCTCGTTGAGCTAGTTAATAGTAGAAATAGTCGATCCTACATCTTTTGCACATAATGCCATCCCAAATAACGAAAGTAACGCAAGAAAGAAAGGTTTGCGATAAACTGTATGCACTTTCATGCACATACACGTTTTCATGATTGCATAAAAATTGTATAGGTAACCCCTGTGATAGAAAAGCGAACGTTCAGTATTAGTTTGTTTCAGATATATAATAAATGTACAAATTCACATATGAAGAAAAAAAAATGAAAATTATTTTTTTTGATAGTTTTGTTTTCAATATGATATGTTTCCATTCTTATTACAACTGCAAATATGCTAATAATAAAATGAAGTAGAGCCTTTTATAGAAAAATAAATGATTTCTTAGAACGTCACAAACTAAATAATAGTAGAGTTGCTTTTGTGTTTATAAATAAGTAATATCATTTCATGGTTCTGACGAAAAAAATAGTTCTATTAGAATTTTTAAAATCTAACTTTTAGTCTTTAAGCTCTGATTGTTTATCTTGAATATTTATTTAACAGAAAATAGGAAATAGAAATCAAGTATTATATTTTTCTGATATTTAATATGAAGTCATACATATTACCAATTAATGTGAATTTCATAGTGTCATCTACGAATTCTTTAGGCATTTCACCTTTGTTAGATTTCAAATCGCATATTTAATACATATAGATTATCAATAAGATGATGATAACGTTATCCTTATCGAAAAATATTAATATTCAATTTATAATTTCCAAACTGATTATCTTTATATCCAAGGTTGAGTAATATTATCTGATACAATGAAAATTCATATTATTTACACCAGAAAGTTTTCTGTCACATAAATCAATTTTTAAAGCTTTTTCGTACTCAAGGCTTTTGTATCATTAAATATTGCATATTGGTTGTAACATCATTCGTTTTTTGCATGAGAATTTCATGGCTCGATATAGCATTACTCTAAAATCGATTTGTCTATTTTTAGTATTTCTATCAAAAACATCAAAGATCATTGCTTGAAATGCATCATTATTCCTACAATTTCTTCATTTTAATGATACTTAAACAAATATATTGCAAATCCGTTTTGTTAATTTTTTTTTATATGAACTATCCATTAATAGATTTTTAATTCTAATGCATAAATATTATTCAAATCTAAAAATAAAAATAATTTTGGAAAAATCTCAATATTGATAGATATATTAAAAAAATTAAACTACATTTTTTTAAAAAAAGAAACGAGATCATTCTCAAATGAAACTCCATCAAACACTTTCTCACAGCATTATTAATGAATTCATACATTTTTCAAACGTTTTTTTGTTTTACTATAAAAAAAGAATAGTCTACTGAATTTATTCTGAATTTCTGTTTTTCTAAGGATTAGTATCTGTTATTATTTCAAAAATAAAAATAACGTTTTTTTTGCTTTGTATGCTTCCTTCTATTTCATAAAATAATCTATTTTAAGATATTGTAATAGTCTAGTCCACATAAATTTGATCATCTACATTATTTTCATACATATATGTCACACCATTTATCGAAAGAAAAGAATAAAAGCTGGAACGTAATGCTGATGGCTCAAACAATACACTGCATACATATATAATCACTTTTGAATATGGTTTATCTCGACCGCACGAAACAGACTGAAAAAGAATAATAAAACGAATTAAACAACGCAATTGCTCTACGTTGACGAAAAATCATCGTCCTTCGACAATTTCGTTTGTTAATTTAGTTTTAATTCATTTTATTTTTTTTAGTCTGTTTAAGGCCTTAGATTAATTAGACGATCATTGCCCATACCATTATGAATCGAATAAATTTATTGAACAAATCGTTTTCATTTCCGGTTTTTAATCAAAATGATATCTTTAACATTTACAGATATATTTTTGAATGCAATGCACTTTGACGACGGCCAAGGACTATTACGAAGAACATACAATTGATTCTGTCCACAATTTAACAGCAATGAAATTCGGTACTTCATTGTCGATGGATATGCGTTAATATTCCATGAAGTCGATCGCAATACGATGGATGTTGATGTACTGATGCATGAAAATGATTTTAAAAAGGCTATTAAAGTAAGTTAAGTACTTGACTTCTGTAATAAATTCCAAGAAACCGAAGATTTTCTAATCTAATTCGCATTTAGTATTATTATTAATTATAAGTGTTGTGTGAAATATTTTAGATTATTCATAATGTTGGATTCAACAAAGTCATTGAGGATAGTTTGCGTGGATGATTTAATCACGAATATTTTTTATTAATTGATATTTTTGTCGCATCAATTTATGGTCTCCTCTATCCATGTGAAAACAATCGAGTTGACGAAAGAGATGTTTTTTGTGATCTTCCTAACGAATCTCTAGTCATTATAATGTTGTGTACACTATTTCAATGATTTTTTTTCTAGCATTGACCCATATGTTCGACTGCGATCAATGCTCCACAGTTACGCGCAACTACGACGCAGTTATTAAAAAAATGGCGACACAGAGATACTAATGAAAGCAAAAGCTTATGTTAAACATCCAATAACGGAAAAGATGTTATGGAAAGGAATGCGAAATAAGTTAGAATTGTATTGAAATAAATTATCCAATTTATCATATATAATATTACTCTTTTATTGAGACCATATTGATTTGCTTTTTTTGAGTCTATGGTCTTTTCGATTTCAGATTGAATTCAAAAACAAAAAAAAATTAACTCAATTTTTTTAACATCTATGGGGCTAATGGGGCTAACAGCGAGATGTTTATTCTATCCATGACGATAACTCTCGACAATTCACTCCATTCAATGAAAAGTAAATATAATTAGCCAAATCCTTAAATAGGGTAAAACGGCATTTATGTCGATTATTTTATTGATAATTCCTAATGCAGAGCATAGTGAGCCTAGAAACTCCTGACTGAACCACAACGATTGAATTTACTTAGCACCTTCTAGTATTCAATTAAAGGAAGATATACTACACCACTGCTCCTATTGAAAAGTACCACGGAGTACGAGTACTAGTTTGATCATCGGCCCTCATGGGTCTATGGTTCTACATGGGGCTACATGGGTCTATGGGTCTTCATGGGTCTTCATGGGTCTACATGGGTCTTCATGGGTCTACATGGGTCT
>JAJEKB010010688.1:445-11032 GCA_022393335.1 Macrotrachela quadricornifera | reverse complement strand
GATGTGTTTTCAACAGCCCTAGATTGGTTAGCACAACACGGCACAACAGATTCTGTCGTTCCACTAGATAAGGATGATTTTCGCTGCTTGGCGGAACATCCAGATACCTTCTACTATCGCAGACTTTCCAGATCACCATTAAGAGATGTGGTACTTTTTTACATCGCACTTGAACAATTGCTCTTACGAGATTTAGTTGCAGCTTTTGATGGCTCCTTTTCCTTTCTTCTCTCTATTTCTTCTTTTTTTATTGTGTTTTTTATCCCTATTTTTTATATTGCTTACGAATATCTCGAAGATACACCGTCCCTTTAGGCCCGTAAGGGTCATAGAGCGTATGATAAGTGCAAATAAAAAAAAAAGAATAGTTCAAAGTAAGATGTGCGTATTTTAATTTGATAGATAAACTAGTCAAGTTGAGATTCAATTGTATTCTTCTATAAATAATACATAAAACTGAGTATTATGATAATGATAGTAAACGAAATTATTGAGCAGTTGTACCAGCGGCTCTCCCGTGTACAGAGACTCTGCCTGGAATCACTCTATTACGTTCCCATCGTTTCATAAAAATATTTTTCAATTGTGGTGTCATAAACACCATTTCTCCACTTAATAATGCCAAAGCTATTTCAAAACCAATCCATGAGATGCGATAAAGCAATGGATGCTGAATATCAGTGATCATCAGAATTAACAGAAGAACTACCGATGGAATTCCAAGCACAATTAATATAGAAACATTAACTATTATACGTTGAATAGCAACTAGATCGCGTTTTTGTCGTCGTCTTGCTGCTAATACTTGTTGATTCGCATTTTTACGAATAAATATTGTAATTCGCATATAGATAATTAATAAACAAACAAGAGGATTAGCATAAATGGTGAATATAGCCCAAAGAGTAGGACGAAATCTTTTGAATGCAATATAACAAAAATGATCGCCGGGTAAATATATTATATCTTGCCAAATCAAAAAAGGAGATGAAAGAATAAACGCTCCTATTAATTGAAGCGGTGTAATAATTATGTAAAATGAATAAGATTGAAGCCATTTGTACTTTGAATACACAATGCGACAAAGACGAAAGAAAGCCTTGAATAGAACATTAGATTAGAAGATTTAAATCATTAAATAAAAAATAAAAATACTGCTATATAAAAACAATCAAAGATTTATTCAAAACCTACCTGTATAACAAAAGCATGATACATGGCACAAAACATTGCAGCAATAAAATATCCTTTGAATGTACATAATGATGAATCAAAATTGTTTCCATAAATATCACCTATTAATGTTTCAATATTAGTTGAAATTAATGCAGCTAAAACACTTAAAATACATAAATAGATATTAATAGAAAGAATAAGAGTAGTTTTTTCTTCGCCTTTCAGACGATTATTATATTGATGATAAAGAATTAAAATAATCACGATTAAACATATGATCAATGCCACTAATCCATGAATCAGAGTAATTATAGTTAGAATGTAACCGACTAATCCATCACTATAATTAAACATTTTCAAATAGATTTATGTCTTAATTATTTTGTTATAGATGAACTACAAAGACAAATAAATTATGAAAATATAGTTGAGAAATAGATGAAAAACTAATAAAATGAAATAATTATTATAAAGTTATATTCTTTTTAGTCTTTCAGCTATATTTATTTTTCATTGTAGAAACTAATTATCAACTTTATCTCAAGGAAACAATAAAAAGAACATCAAATTAATATCAGAGCATAAAAGGTATGAATGAAAAGAAAAAAAAAGAGCTTATTTAATGATTTAGTTCAGATATTTATAGAAGTTTAGTTGATCTGAGGCTTTTACTTAAGATTTTAATCTATGAAGAAAAAAATCATAATAAAAATCAAGATTCAGAAATTAGGAACATTAATTGATTCAGAATAGAGTTTATATCAAAAGCTATACTAAATTCCGTATATAAAAATTTTAATCTGATAATTATCTCATTATTATGAAAAAAATCTCTAATGAAATACTTTTCTCCTTTTTTTTTCAATCTGTTATCTACCTCACAAAATAGAAATTTTTAACCTTCTGAGGACCGTTTTAATTTTAAAAGTACTTAAGCTTTTTTATTTTTATTTTTACTCTCTAAAACGCATGAAAAGAGCTTATATATCTTTAAAAACGGTTTAAAGTATGATATTTTTTAAAGCATATATCGACACATAGACCAACATCGCGTTCTAAACATTCATATAAAGTATCTCTATGCTTTCTTGGCCCAAGTTCCGTTCTACTGCAGACAATACATGTTCGTCTTCGGTTAGCTTGTTTGCCATTTGGTCGAATACGGGATGGAAAATGTCTTTCGGTGAGACGAAGAGGTGTTGATGACAATGATGACCTTCCTCTACTTCCGTTTTTCATATTTCCAAACTTTTGAACGATTTCACGTACAACTTCTAAGCGATAATCTAAAAACTAAAGTTTTTTTCCAGTTTTTTCTTTTATGTGAAAAAATAACTGTTTGTACCACTTAACTGTTTTTTTAATGCACTCAGAAAAATTAACTGGCATGTCTGTATCATCCACTGTTCCCATACTTGAGTTGTAGTCTACAATACATAGCGGTTTAACAATTAGTTCATTTGTAATATGGTTGATTTTTCTAGTCTGACCCATGTCATCGTTATGGATTGTAGTCAGCATATTTATTTCCCTCTTATCATACCATCTAAGCTATAGGAGATTATCTGTAAACTGACATAGTTTTTCTCCTTCTTTCAACTTATTGACAATTTTCGACAAACCAATACGATTTGAGCGGACTGTCCCACAAGCTCCAGTTTTCATGTCATGAAGTGTTTCATATAAAGCAGGACTGGAATACCAATTATCCAAATAAAGTACATGACCAACGTTAAGATATCTTTCCATAAGATTCATGACGATTGATCCTGATATTCTTAATGAAAGAAAAACTTTTATTTCAGTTATACTTCCAGTGTATATAATGAAATCTAATATAAATCTAGTTTTGCAATCGCATAATATAAATAATTTGACACCAAATTGATGACGCTCCGATGGTATGTATTGCTTGAAGAATAGCTTTCCTCGCCACAACATTAGACTTGCATCGATCACAAGATTTCTGAATGGGTACATTAATTTACTGAATTTTTCTTTCAAATTCAGTAAAGTAGGTTTTAATTTATCGAGCCGATCACCGGGAGTAGAACATATATTGTTATTGAAATGCAAATAACGTAAAAGTGATAAATAACTGTTCCGTGTGAATAATCTACCGAAAATTGGTGTAGAAATAAGATTATCAGTGGACTAAAAATCTTTTATACGATTTTTCTTAGTATAATACATAAGTATAGTAGCAGCAAAAAACACATTAATTTCTGGAATATTTGTATCGATCCATGGAGCAGTTTTTGCAACAACAGTAGAATTGTTTTTTGATTTTGATAAATATTAGTTTGCACCACAATATTGCTAACAAGTGATGAATCGAAAAAAAGTTCAAAGAAGTGTTTAACCCTTTGGTTACGGATCACATATATATATGTTTTGAATTTTTGCAGACATTATCATTATTACAATATCATTTATATTTTGTCGAAAGGATTTCTCTTATTTTCGTCTTTCCACGTGTTGTCCTATACAAATGAAATTTCGACTATATGCCTGAAACAACTTGTATCTCTTGATATATACCCTCACACAAACGAAGTAAGTTCTTATTATTTCACACGCGTCTCCACATAAACGTTTTTTTATTCATACATACTACGTCAACTTTTTGCTGAGTATGGTAACCAGTACAGCTGATGATCCACATGAAATTCAAATGGATAGCGAGTCTGAAGATGATTCTTATATGGAAATTGATGAAGTTATCTCATCAGATATAACTAGTGATGAATCAAATGATGAAGCAGCGCCGCCGAGAAAACAATCTGATGATCGAATTTGGACCAAAACCAAATTCGAGGCACATCTCTTCTATTTTCGACGAAAGAAATTCCGGTGTTCCAATGAACGTACATGCTATGAAAGAGGATACCCCTCTTGGTTTTTTCGAATTATTGTTTGATGGAAAAATGATTGATTTGATTGGCGAAGAAATGAACAAGTATCAGCACATTTCTACTATCAATGCGACGCATAAAACAGCTTTGTATCAAACCAAGTGGACAGAAACGAATCGCTCTGAATTGTACATTTTTCTAGCTACAGTCATGCTCATGTCTGTAACTAAAAAGAGTAAGATCCTCGACTATTGGTCAACAGATCCAATGATTATCACACCTATGTTTGGACAACTGTTTTCTAGAAAAAGGTTTCTTATGCTCTTGAAATACTTACATTTCAACGATAATCCAAAGTCAAGTAGACGGCGACAGATTATGTAAAATTAGACCAGTGATACATGATCTACGAAAGAAATTCGGGTCACTTGTTATTCCATAGAAAAACTTATGTATAGACGAATCCCTCGTACTTTGGAAGGGACGTCTAGCATTCAAACAGTATATACTAACTAAACATCATCGATTTGGCATAAAATTTTTCGTTATCTGCGATTGTCAAACAGGAGTGATGTTGGATTTCATTGTATATACTGGTTCCTCTACGGACTTCGAACTAGATTAAGGTATGGGAAAAACAGGTTCTATAGTTATGACCTTGATGACATCGTATTTGAACAAGGGACATTTACTTTTTGTCGATAACTGGTATACCAGCCCCCGTCTATTTGAAAAATTACACGAGTGCAAGACCGATGCATGTGGAACTGTCCGTAAAAGCCGACTAGGTCATAGGTCCACGAGAAACTAAAGTATTCCTGTTTTGCTTTTCTATATAAACAAATGAAACTTTTAGTTCTTTTAGTCCTTTTGATGCTTTTCGTTCCTTTAGTGCTTTTAGAGCCTTTAGTCCCTAAGAGAACTAAAAGCATTAAAAGGACTAAAAGGAACTAAAGGGACTAAACGTTTCATTTGTTTATATAGAAAAGCAAAACAGGAAAACTCTAATTTCTTGTGGACCCGTCGCCTAGGTTCAGTTCAATTCGATAAAATGACCAAAGGTGGCTATGACTATAACAACACTAACAATCTAATGGTTCTAAAGTAGCAAGATAAACGAGAAGTTATTATGGTAACTTCAATTCACAAATCGAGGATGATACAAACACGAAAAAGCGATTGGAAGACTCAAAGGCCAATAGAAAAACCAGAGTGTATTGTTCATTACAACGAGAACATGGGACTCGTTAGCAAAACTGATATGCAAATCAGTTTTGTAGAATGCATACGAAAGACTGTTAAGTGGTATAAAAAATTCTTCTTCAATTTTGGGAATTTCGGAAGGAATTGATTCGACAATTGATCGAAAGACATGCTCAATCTAAACATACAGTTGGTCGACCGATTATCGGGGATAACCCCATACGTCTCACCGCACGTAATTTTCCGTCTCTAGTTCCAGCAACAGCAACAGGAAAAGTTGGACAAAAAGCTTGTGTAGTCTGTAGCCACACAAGCAGACGTGAGAATAAACGTAGAGAAACACGTTATCAGTGTGATATCTGTAATGTTGGACTTTGCGTGATGGGTTGTTTTGAAGATGGTTGGATGTAAAAACACCGAAAGAAAAGATGTCGAATGGTAAAAATGTCGAAAAAATCGAGAAAAAGACGTGGTAGGTAGCGCCATTTTTTCTTTCGACATTTTACATCCTACTGTGAATACTGTTGTTTAACTCAAGAGTTTATCCATGATGGGTTGATGTCTGATAAGTAAAGAAGACGCTTATCAGGCCTAAGAAAAGTTCGACTGATATCCAATTGCTTTACATTCTTTTTGCAAGAGGGGTAACTGTGAGACTTGAAAGAAATGTTTCGATCGTCATTTTGGTAAGCATCCGATAGAAATAATAATTGACTGATCTTGATCGGTCAATTTCAAAATTTTATAGAGATCTTGACGAAGTGAAGAAACATGTCATCGTTGTATGATTCCAAGTGCGAGATGGACAAGTTGACATTCGATCAAAGGATGAGTTAAGAAAATTCAAAAAAATAGAGTTAGTGGATCCAGATTTTTCGCTTCATATCGTTGAATATTTACCAGTTGATAGTGATGATCGCGTTCGTCTTCTGGCGAAGAACAAAAAACAATCAAGAACATTGTGAGACTTGTATTTTCTCAAAAGAAGGGAAAATAGTGCAATTATTGATCACCACTCTTCCGAAAAAATAAGACAACTATTGTGCAATTACTTGAATTGTTATGAAGAATGGAATGAAATATTATCAGAAAGACCAATAAATATTGATGTTTCATAAGCCACAATATTCGGATATGACCGTCGCTTCTTCGTTCGTCATAGACTGCCATCTGTTATTCTCGTTGTTGTTGGCTAGTTCGTTTTTCTATGATAAGAGTAATCTAGAGATGATTCATTGTATTTCTTCGTCAAACACATAGTTAAGTTTAAATTCTTTTAACACGACATACTGTTGAAAAAAAAAAAGAAACCAACAATGAACTCATTTCTTACAATGCCTGTGGAAATTGTCTATCGTATTCTGGACAATCTCGATGAAGAGAATTTGTTTCTATCTATTCGAAATGTATGTAAACGAATTAATTTGATTTTTGATTCATACCATCGATACACGGTAATGACCTTTATTTTTATACACCAATAAGATGTTCTTCACTGTTTCGCAGCGGTACAGAAAAAAACAGTTCTATTAGTTCAATAAAATTCTGTTAAACTGTTCCATTTTCGATGTGACATGTTTTATAGAGAAGAAGCAAAGTTCAGAAAATCAAGCTAGGTTTATTGTTAAAATAGTATCAATCCAACTGCTCTGAGCTTGACATACTTTTTTCTCTGGTAGAATTCGAAGCTCTTCATGGATGAAGTTTGTCAACAACTATTGACATTTGCAATTTCTGTATTCAACTTAGACACTTATAACACTTAAAATTTTGGGAAACAATATCAGTGACGAAGGAGCGATGTATCTAGGAAGCGCATTGGAAGACAATACGGTGATTAATATAACATCCATACTAACAATCTGCAAATTCGGTTTCTTCATTTAACATAGACACTTACAACACTGCATCTTTTTGGAAACGATCTTAGTGCTGAAGGGACGAGGCACTTAGGAAGTGCATTACACGCAAATAGGGTGAGAAAGATGACTGCGATAGTCATACTCTGTATATTAAATCTCTTCATATTACACAGACACTCACCACCCTGAGCCTTCCAGTGAATGAAATTGGTCATGAAGGAGCGAAGTATCTTGGGAGTGCTTTGAGAATCAACGCGGTGAAGAAATAACTTCGATACTCACAGTCTGGATAATCCGTTTTCTTCTTTCTTTCTTTCATTGCAGACACTCACAACACTAGATCTTCAAAGAAACCATATCGAGGATAAAGGAATAAAATATTTAGGACGTGCACTGCAAACCAATAAGGTAAGACTGATACCTTCGGTACTCTTATTTTGTATATCAAGTTTCTTCATTCCACACAGGCACTCACGACATTACGTTTACACATGAACGAAATCGGTGCTATAGGAGCGAAGTATCTAGCAAATGCACTGCAAACCAATACAGTGAGAGAGAGAGAGAAAGAGGTCTTCGACAGATATTCTGCATATCTAGAGTTTTTCATTCAACACAGACACTTATAGCATTATATCTTGAACGAAACAAGATCGGTGATGAAGGAGCAAAGTATCTAGGAACTGCACTGCAAGTTAATAGGGTGCGAAAGTTGTTTCCCGCACTCAGATTTTCTATATTAAGTCTTTGCGTTCAATGTAGACACTCACATCACTAGAGCTTCGAGGGAATCATATCGGTGATGAAGGAGCAAAGCATCTAGGAATTGCACTACAAGTTAATACAGTGAGAAAGCTATCCTTTTCATTCGCATTTCGTATAGTTAGTCTCTTATTTTTTAATGCAGACACTCACAATAGTGGATCTTGAACTGAACAGATTCGGGGTTGAAGGAGCGAAGTATTTGAAAGACAAAGTATCAGATATGACAAGTGAATTCGTGAATCAATGAGTATATGTAGTGATATTTTTTTCAAGTGAGAAAGAAAATATTTGTAGTCTTTTCTATTCTTTCATTTTTCCAATGGGACTGAATAGAACACTATTGCAGAATAAAAAATTGGAAGCTCAATTTGTTTTGTTGAATCGTTAACGGGTTGTTTGAAGGAGAATACTGCAATAAAACTGGTTTCCGCAGTTCTTTGCTTTCGAAAAAGCATTGAAGAAAATATCACGTTGTACTTCATGCAATGAGATAAATATGAACAAGTATCTTAATCTATCCCAAAATTACCTTAGATCTACTTACTTGAAAAAGAGGATGAAAATCTGTTGGTAGATGTATACAATAGCCATCGTGATTTGTTCGTGTCTTGTGTCTTTCGTTGTTTACAATTAGATCTTTAATCAAATTCATAAAAATAGAAAAAGTAAAGTTCGTCACATTAATCCTTTCGATTCTCACCAAAGTCATTCTATTGGTTTTGAAAACAATATTGTCTGTTAAATTGTTCATACAAGTACTCTTATAGACAGCTCGATCTCGCACATTCTGCACTTTGCTATATTTCACTTGATTGAAATTGAAAATACTTTTTCTAGATTAGTAGTTGACTCTCTATGAAATATTATGTTCTCTTTCTCGTAGAGAAGAGTCTTACAAGCATAAATTGTCTGATTGCTTGCTTGATTGATTGATTGTATGTCCGCAGGGTCAAAAAAACATTGATTTAGGATAATTTCTTATAAAACTTGACCAAAGAGTATTCGGGGTCGAGGAACTCGAATCTGATGTTAGTTTTTCTAAAATGAAGATTTATCAGCTATTTATTGATCACTTATGTTAAGAACGTTAGGGGAACTTCACGGAATTCAATAAGATAAGTGTAAGTCAAGCTTGATGTTGACTTAGAAACGCTCAATGTCTCAGAGATAACTAACACATGTATTCTAAGTAATTTACTGACAGTAGGATTTTGGTTATTCTACAGAAAGCAGCTGAGGGGCCAATTTGCGAGCTTTTTGTTCTTAAGGGGAAATCCAAATGAATAGACTAGCATTCATATGTCATGTTCTATTGAAAGCGAGTGATAATGATGTAATTTATTTTCTAGTTAATAAGTCTTTCGATGGCTTTTTATGAACGAAGAATGTCTCTAGAGTTAGATTTGTGTTCGCTACTAATTTAGCTTTAACGTCTTGAAGTGGTGATCCATTAAACGCATAGTACTTCTGCCACCATTGATAAAGTTTTGTCGACAGATCAGTGGTCAGTTCACTTTCGAATAGATAACGGTGGTATATGTCATTTTTATCCCATATCTTTGGCTCTAAGACGAGTGGTGTTCGCACTGGATCTTGCATCATAATTTGTAACTTTTCTCTCGTCGTGTTTGTTGATATAATAATATTTGATGTAAACGTGGGTAAATGGGTTCATTTAATTTATTCAGTACAGGTATTGCATTATTTACACGGAAGAATCGATCAAATTATTTTGCTATAAAGTGTGGTGCATAAGTGTAATGAATAATTATGGGTGCTGATAGTTTTTTCGTCTGTTGTGCTTTCAGTAGTTTTGATTGTATTAATGGATTCGTGGTCGATGTTGGATCGTTATAATTCACTTTTAGTAGGTTTAACAAGTAGTTCTTCACGCACTAATAAATATTGGTTTTCGTCGTGAATCATCGGTAGAATCGATGTTGATGTCAAGGAGTTTTGTTGAAAAAATTTTTGAAAGTGCCGATAGATATATCTGACTGGGTGCCTTTGAAGCGAATGAGAAAACGAAATGTAGAATTAAGTAGCATAATAAAGGGAGAGATTACCCGTTCTAGAGTACCGTTAACTTAATTTTTCGACGTTCACTATTGAATTCCACTAGCGTAGAACAATATTGTACAGCTCGAAGAAGAGAAGCTCTGATAATATTTTCAAATACATGTCGTGGATGATCAGATTTGAATGGTACAACATAAGGTTCAGCTGCTTCTTTATGATGGACCGATGTGATCAAGCTTCCTTTTTGCTTTTTAATTCGTAGATCAAGAAAAGACACACAAGTGCCAATCTCATAGGACGTAGGATATCTTATCACCCGATTCGAGTATTTCTTCTCCCGATTCGATTCCACATGGATTCCAATCTAGTTATCTTGGTTTCCAAGTGTAACTTGACGAGCTCTATCGATTCCAAACACCTATTCCCCTCATACACCCCCCCTAACCCCCCAAAACCCAAAAAATCGCTAAAAACTACCTAAAAAAAACCTAAAAAACACGCAAATTTGAGAAATGTCATTCCCGATTCGTTCCTAAGCCGATTCCAATGAAACCAAGTAGGTTTCCAAGTGTAACTCGATGAGCTCTATCGATTCCAGGGATTTGTTTTATCACAAGACCTTTCTTAACCCTCGAAATACCCCAAAAACATGCAAAAAAGGCTAAATTTCCTAGAAATACCCTTCCCGATTCGCTTCCAAGTCGATT
>JAJEKB010010673.1:5553-16402 GCA_022393335.1 Macrotrachela quadricornifera | reverse complement strand
AAGAAGATGCGGCTAAAGAAGGTGCATTTTGGGTATTAATCAGTCTTATTGATAAAATGGAAGTTAAAAATGAAAAACATTTAAATATTCATACAGATGGTGAACAAGTTCGATTAGAACGTACATAACAACAATCTGCTTAACAAAGATAAATAGTTCATTTATTTTGATTAATTAGAAAAAACATTGAAAAGGAATATTTTTGAATCTAGAATTTACTAACATTTCTCATATTTATTTAATTAACATGTCGAAATTATATAAATATTCATTTTATCAAATAAAAATAAAAAATTAATTTTTCATTTTGATTGAAGAAAAAGGCTTAATAGGAAAACGAAATGAAACAAAATAATAGTTTGAATAAGCATGCACCAAAACCAAAATTCTCGGTTTTGAAGTTTTGATTTTGATATGGTTTTAATCTCGATATGATTTTGGAAGTCTTGATATTAATTTTAATCAGTTTTTTGATGTTTTTTATATATGGTTTTGTTTTTAAGATGCTGATGAAAAACAATTATTTGAAAACTAACAACCTATGATGTCTTCATGTAAACTATTATATGTGTTTTACCTTAAAGTAAACGACTAATATAATATTATACATATTGAACAGGAAACATCTTGTAGAGATTGTTATTGTCAAAATCATTTTCAAAAACAGTTCCTATTTCGATTTTCTAGAGTACATTTTAGAGAGTATATTTGTAAAAATTCAATGATAATTGTATATAATCATACTATGTAATTTTCAAAATGTTGAGAAATTTAGTGGCGTGTTGCAAATTTTGTTTTTCATTCAGCATATACAATTCATGCAACTAGGATATACGCCTCAGAGATTCCGGCCTAATTTCCTTTTTTTAACCAATAAGTAATCCGATCCATAGTCGTTAGTGGATTGGATGAAAACTAGTTGAATAATTAGAACAAAGATCAACGTAAGACGTAAATGTGCTTTTCTTTCTACAAATTTTTACTATGTTTCCTAATCTACGATATTTACATTTTGGATCATTCTCAATCTTTATCAAGTACTGTCATTTTACTCAACACCTCCATGTTTTATCTCGTGAAATTTGTTAAAATTACATATTTGTTTGAAAGATTTCGATGATTGTTCTTATTTACTTGATGGACGTTTCAATCAACTCGGCACTCTTTATATTAAAATTACTTATATTCTATCTTCAAGTTTATTAAACGATAATAAAGTAGAGTACTTTTAATATTTACAATAAAATTAGTAATATTGTTTCTTTCTGAGAAAAACTATCTAATCTAACCAGGTCGAATATACACGGTCGTATATCGTCGTATTTTCGCTGTTTCCGATGGTAAACAACTCTATTCTCATCGCATACTACACTAATATAACCGTAATTCAGATGTTGCGTATACAACTATATATACTGTCGTAATGTTTGTCCTAGGTTACTGTATCCTTTCTTCAAAATAAGCAAAAAATGGCATGTCATTTCTTAGAACTTTTAGTTTTGAAATCAAATTTTGATAGAGCAACTTCAAATCTATAGTTTAAAATATAATTCTAATAACTATCTATCACACCCAGTTGTTACTTATGGTTAACCCTGTACATCGGTATAGTTCTACAAGACCGCATTATTACTATGGTTTATGCACAATTCATACAAGAAGCAAAATATATTTTAATTGTCGATGCAGAAGTATAAAATAAATCTCTGGCTATACAATTAAGGACTTCCACTTCTTGATAGATAGATAATTCAAATTATTGATAAGTTATTAATAAAGTTTCAAAGTTTCGTTCCAGAGCTGTACATAATCTTATTAGAGAAGAAACCTAACAGAACAATATAACTGTATACGCATTTCTCAATAGTAGAAATTTTATAGAAATAAAAGACGCTGACAGTAAAAAATATTAAACGTCCTGTTAGTGCAGCTTCAGCACACTGGCCTATTAACATTGCGTGAATAATCTGTAGAAGGATCAATGTTATGCATTTGCAAATAATTAGTATTACCTACATATGCATTAATGATACTTTCAACATTGTTTCTTTTCACATTTTTTCTTTTCATATTTTTTTTCTTTTCATCACACTTACACATACCATCATTTATATTCAATAGTCCTTAAACAACTATATTTTTATTAATATATATGCGTAAAAAGTTTTTAACGCTTGAAACAGATTCGTCTGATGATAAATATATGCAATGTAAAAATATTGAGGCGTATAACCCACCCTAGAGAAAGTACTGAGCTCACGATACCCATATACTGAAAAAGCCTCATCAAAGTGCCCAATATAGGTACTTTGAAAAATCTCAGTAATTTTAGTGATGTAAGTACTGCATTGGATACTCATAGCCGTATGTTGAATGAACAAGTAATTGTATAGTTACCCACATCTGTAGTTTTATTGAGAAAAACTCTATGAAGTGCTATAGATTTGTCGAATTCTGTGTATTAACTGTTCACTCACTGCTTTCTTTTGTACACACACATCCATATTATTAATGTAGAGAGTTCTAGAATATTCATAAGTGCTGGAAATATCTATACGTCATATATTGGATTTTTTCCCAGTGTGCTATTACACGTTCTATATCGAACTTTTTCTAATATATTCGTTTATGTCATCCTTGTATTTTCCAACTTGCTTATATATGCATACATGTGTTTGTTTTTCTCTTTCCTTATATACATTCTCTATATCGTGGCAAGTATTGTACAAAAAAACCGAACGAGAAAATATCAACCACGATCGTAAATTGAGAGAGAACTACCTTGAAATAGTCTGACGGAGATTCAACCAACTCAAGTTTGGTTACATGTCGAAATTTGACCTGCTTGAATTTTCAAAATTGAAAATATTAAATTAAAGAAAATCTCGAAAATGTTGCAAATTCCTTTGAGAGAGACAAAAATGAATATTCCAATTCCGGTGACAGGGTAATTGGCCGAGTACCTGATATGCCTCTAAAAGTACTTTATAGTGCTGCAGTACTTGAAAGCTCCTCAGACATATTAATTATTAGTAGAGTACTTTTTCAGATATTCTTAGCTTAATACATTGACTAAGCCAACTGTTAGAAAATAGTAAGAAGCAGCGGACTAATTTAACTAATTTTTTTAAATTGTCTAATTTTTGCTCGTTTTGAACAGGTTGGGGTTCTAATTAGAGATGTTAATTTATATTTACGCTTAATTTAATTAAATTGTTTCTGCGCCATATCAAAAGTAAAAAATTTTCTCTACTTTTAATCTAATATTTCTTTATGAATCAAGCCCCAACCCAATATTATCAATTAAATAACATGTTATGCCATTGCCGAACTGGGAGTATAATCTGAGACATTTTGGTGCTTCCCTCAGAATATTATCTAGAACGGATTGAGATTTATTTAGGGACAATATCTACAACCTTTTGAAGCCTACCTGGGTATTTTATCTAGAACACTCTCAAACGTATCTGGAGATGCTACCAAAAACTTTTTCAATCCTGCCTAGAGTACTGCAATTAATATCTCTAATAATCACGCTTGTATTTAGATTGGGGCATGACTCAGTATAAGGCAAAAAGTTGATATCTATTTTAATAACCTGATCAAATGAGATTCTTTTTCGGAATTACTTTCGATTTTGTCAAAAAACAAATTTCTGTATCTGGAGTAGCCTTTTGTCATTTGAAAAAATATTTCTTTTCCATTTGTGCTCTTCCCTGATCCATAGAATATAGTGTTTTATTTCTGTATTACTGGAGTAATAAGGAATATGTAGGGAATTGTTGAAAGACGAAAACCTCACTTTTGGTGTAAAAGAGCATACATATTTGTATTGGATTCATTGATATTAGATTTATTAGATGCAGATTTTTTTCTGCATCACAATAGATAAGAAGATTTTGGTGACTATTATTTTTAATCGAAGGTCGAGTGTCATATACGGTATTTATGCTACACTATTGAATAGATGAGATTTTTCTTCACGAAGAACATATCAATAGGCTTTGTTTAATGGACTTATTTTCAGCACATTTTAAACTGTTTTTGTACTCTTCGTACAGATATCTGAAAGAGAGGAAAGCTTGTGTATTGTCATTATCTAATCACAGCTTCCATTATGAAAATAATTCTATTGAACAGTGTTCATCAAATTCCTCTTTATGCAGAAAAATTTTATTGATTCAGTGGTGTAATAAATATTGCATGACAATCAAGCCTCAATTGGGAATGAGATTCACCAAATAACTGTTTGAAAACCTTCTTATCTCCAAAGCCTTCTAATCTATTCTGATGCAGAAAAAAAACTACATTGAATGAGTTTAATATCAATGAATTACATAAATAACTCAAGTAATATAGTAATAAAATGTTGTATTCGCGATTAGGCTACTTTTCTTTTACTGAGCTGTAAAAGACATACATGAAACAAAGCAAACTATGTTTTTTGAGTGCCTAAGGGACCTCCTAAACATTCTCAAGTAGAGCTCAAAAAACTTTTAGATAGCACCCTGAAATTGGATCCAAAACGTTCAGGTTGGTATTCTTAAGTAGGTCTCAATCGGTTTTAGATAGTATTCTGAGATAGGCACCAAAATGTTTCAGATTGTACTTTCAGTTAGGCAATGGCATAATATATTATTTAATTGATAATATTGGATTGAGACTTATTTCATAAAGAAATATTAGATTAAAAGTAGAGAAAACTTTTTACTTTTGATACGAGGCAGAAGCAATTTAATTTACATTTATTTAACGTTAACAGGAAAATAACATCCCTAGTTCTAATACGTCCTAAAAGTTATAAGCTTCAAATTGGGCTTCTACTTTGTGGAGGAATTCATATGACGAAAAGAGTAATAAAAGAAAAAGGGAAAAGATATAAAGGCGTAGCATATAATATCTATTATAAAACTAAGATATATTTTTTTTTCTTCAGATAGTACAGCTCGAGCACTATATGTGTGCGCATGTTTGAAATGAAGGATTCTTGAATATGAAGCACAGAAATAAAAAAACAAACTGTAACATCAAGAGAAAAATTGCGTAAAAAACTACAAATAGCAATATGCAAGTAATGCAAAATTCGAGTGGGACTTGTCTTTGATGTTTTTACATGGTTCGATAGATCTTCATGAGCTCTACAAAACCGTTTATGTGAGAATTTTTTTAACCCTCTTTTGGCATAAAAAGGTTGCATGCTTTATCTGTTCTATATGAAAAATCCATAATATTTTTCATATGAAGAAAGGTAAAATACGAGTTTTTTGTACCAAAGCAGGGTGTAAAAAATTCTCATATAAACGATTTTGTAGAACTCGTCAAGATCTATCGGACCATGTAAAAAATATTACTCTTTTTTTGTATTTTCGGATCTTACTAAAACTCATAATAGTTGTATCATTTTGTAGATTTTTAGACAATTTTACTCTTAGTATTAAAGTTTATTTTTTATTTCTGTGCTTCATATTCAAGGATCCTTCATTTCAAACATATGCATACATATAGTACTCGAGCTGTACTATCTGAAGAAAAAAAAAGAAAATTAAATCGATGTCGTATAGTTTTGAAACGCGAACCAAAAGAAAAAAAAATGGGGCAAGACTTTTGTCGTCGACAATACTATATTGATAGTTATATAGATCTGATTGTTATCCCTGATCACATATGAATATATACGCAAATTATTGATTATTTCAGATGGTTTGAGTTATACTAGCTTGAAATACTTTTGTATAGTTGTTCTCTAGCTTTATTATTTAAGTTCATTAGTGAAATGACATGTACTTCTGTTTATATGAAATATTCGACACGTCATGTAATTTTTCATTGATGAGTTTAACAGACTCAAATGCAATGATAACATCATGAATAAATTATCTAAAAGATTACAACCATATAAAAGAATTTCGAGGAAAAAATAGAGAAAAGTCTGATTTTTAACCGATCAAAACTTAGATTATTGTAAAATTTCTAAAAATGTTATTAATCTCTCAGAAAATACTAAAAGTATGTTACAAAACAAAACATTTTACATACTAATTCAATAACATTCTATCATATAAATAGTATAAGACTAACAATTTTCTTTTATATTCATATTATTATTAGAATACTTTTCAATTCAATGGTAACTAAAATTTCAAAACTTATATTTATCATTTGTGTTACAGTCAGTTGTTTATATATTATTTATCGTTATTCAACAATATCAGATTCTCTCTCATTTATACTCAGACAAAATGGCAAACAAAATATATTTTTTAAGTCCGATAATACAGAAGGATGGATATCATCATCACTTTATAATGAACTTAATTCTTATATAACAACTCGTAATATTAGTTATATTAAAAAATCATTTATTATCACAAATGGAACAATAAAATATTTGCCATTAGATAATGATTATATTAGTTTTATAAAAGAAGATAAAGATCGAATATATCCTTATTCAACATACAAATGTTCAAATATAACAAAAACATCTTATAAAGAAGGTAATGAATATTGTATATTAACTCATATTTATTATGAATCATCAACTAATAAATATTATTTTTATCAAAATTCATCTGAAATAAAAAATGATAAACGAATAAGAGATAGATTTATAGCTACATATGGAAATTTTAAATTAAATATAATTAATAATGATAAAATGATTAAAAGTTTAAGTTATTCATCTATTTTAAGTAAACCTAATTTAGTAGTTCATCCACCTGATATGAATTATGCCCATGGTTTTCTTGAAACATGTGGTCCGCGATTTTGGGTTATATCAGAGTGTCAATCACATTCATCTTATATTGATCCAACTAAAATTCAAATTTATATTACATCTGATATATTAAATAGTAATCCTTCAAATTGGCAGAATTATGAAAGACAATCAGATGGGACATATTTGCCTAAGAGACGATGGGAAAGAATAATTCAATCAATGTTTTCTATTTATCCATTATTAACATATGAATCATTTAATGAAACAACTGTTTTATTTGAATATATGTTATTAACAAGTATGCAACGAGGTCGAACATCTGTTTGGGGACATCATTATTCAGATAGACCATTTCAATCATATCCATTTCCTACAATTAATTATCGCCGTGCATATTTAGATTATTCTGAATGGATATTAAATAATTTTAATCTTAAATCAAAGTTTCAATTAACAAAAATTCAAGAAGAAATACAAAAGAATAATATAACAGAACATATTCCTATATGTAATGATTCATGTCAAATTAAACAAGAAAATAATAGTTCATTAAATGAATTTACTGGTGAATGGATTGTTGTTTTAAATCGCAAAGGTGCTCGTCGTCGTGAAATAACAAATGCTGATGAATTAATTACAGCTTTATTAAAAGTATTTCCTGATCATTCCAATCCATATTTAAGAGTATGGCCAAAACAATTGAATTTTGATGATAATCTTTATGAAACAGCACGTATGGCTCGATCAATACGTTTATTAATTGGTGTTCATGGTGCAGGTTTATCAAATACTTTATTTATGAGACCAGGTGCAATTCTTTATGAAATAAATCCATATGGTTGTCGTCATTTATCATTTAATTTTCATCGTTGGGCTGATGTTTTTAATCTTCAACATGCTTTATGGATTCCATCACAAGGTGAAAATCAAAGAAAAGATGAAAATTGTTATCGGGAATCATCAATAACATTAAATGTAAAAGAAATAATTGATGAAATTAAAAATATGTTAGAAAATAAAATTCAATATCGAAATGGTTATATTAAACGAGCATTAAATATAATAACTGATACAACACTTCCTGAATATCCATCATTTGGATTTGAAAATATTTTATAAATATTATCTTTATCTTTTTTTAAAACCAATATTATTATTATAATTTATTTTATAAGAGTTCATTTTATCTTTCATAATCCGAGTGAAAGGTAAAAGTCTTAATAACCCATGTAGACCCAATATTATTGTCACATATACAGAAAGGTAGGATTATGATATCGGATGCGCATACACATGCTTTATAATTTTCTTTGAGAAAAAATATGAACATTTTTGTAGAAAGGTCCTTTCAAAGATGAGATTCGAACATACATAGTTGGTCCTATAAGACGAGTTTCTTCATCTTTCAATAAACTACCTATATTAGAAATTCAATTACAATTGAAGAGTATAATAATTGTTCAATAACTACTGGATATGCATGTGCATGAATGATAGTAATAATGAACAATTTATAAAAAAAATAAATGAATGCGCTTCAAGAATTAAATTTTTGTAAAAATCAACACTTACACAACAAAATATTAAAATTTTTCATATTGATACAGAATCATTTAAGTATTAATTTTCATAAGTACGACTTTTTTGTATTGATATACAGAGTTTAAAGAAGATCTTATTATTTTGCAAGAACATGTAAGTAATATTTTAAAATTCTCATGCAAATGTCTGCACGAACAAATACACTATACGTGATCAGAAAAATTAATTTCAAAAATTGTAATTTTATAAAAAGATGATGCATTGGTGAATTCAGCCACTTTTTGTATTGTAAAAATCATTATAAGAATAAATAGGACTAATAGAATCAGACAATAATATAAATCTTACATAAATATATCAGCGTTCTTTCTGATTGAATAAGTTAATAATGTTTTTAAACTATACTATTCGACTAATTTGAATCCTCTAATGGCATGCGCTTCTTCATGATTTTGCACGGTCATTTTGAACGCTGTTTTCACAGTCCCTATTGCTAAAATAACCTCTCTTAAATGAACACACGTGATTTTCTTCCTTTCTCTCTCGCCTTGTCATCATTTATGACTAATGTATTAAACGTGGCTATTCGTTTTTTTTATAAACTATATATATCAGGTAAACAATGACATCTCAACACTATCTGACATTAAACAAAAAATCGAACTAATTCATGAGAACAATAGTGGAAATGACTTATCATAACGTACTTACATTAGCTGAAAAATACAATATTTTCCTTGGATCTGTATCTAATATATTAATACGAAAACAAGAATATTTACATGATTATCAAATAAATCAGTATCAGGATGTTAAACAAAAACTCAAAGGTTTTCTGACAATAAAACTTGATGAACAAATTTAACTTAAAAACTAAAGAAGGAACTCACTTTTTAAAACTTTATTTCATTTTGTAGTAAGATATACATGAGTTTTTCTAATACAACTTATTAAATAATTGAAAATTACAAAATAAAGCCTGGAAATTCAACCTGATCCATCCTGTAGTCATTTGTATGTTCTCTTCGAATTGTTTTATATTGCCGTTAATAGTCCCCGAAGAGTACTATAAAACAGTATAATTTGATATTCCCTTCACGTACTGTTTTCATAGCTTACAGCTAACAAAAATAAATAGTTAGTTTTCAAGCATATTTACTAAATCAAACACTATCAAAACTGCACATCAATATATATTATATAACACAACAGTGTTTGCAAAATGATCCAACCTAGAACCTTTTCTTTGCTTTTACATGCACATATTTCAGTTGTTCGTCTGGATCTACAACAATTTTCTGAATGTAGTATCGTTGGAACTAGACAATCTCCTAGTGGAATACCTTTTTTTTTACAATAGATCACGCAGCTAGGTCCCACTGCTTTGTTTCAACAGCATCATAGTGATATATGATAGACTTTTCGAGATAGAACAATCTAATACAATCGTATAAATATATATTAAAAATAAGAAAAACCGCAATTCTCTATACTCGCTATTTTATATAACTATTGAAGAATCGGTCTTACAAAAATTATGCTTATAGTTGCTTCAAGCCATGGAAAAAACATCTTAAGATTAAAACAAATTCCATGTGAATTGAAAAAATGCTGTTAAAAACTATATTAATTATTATGCACAAGCAAAATTTAAATAAAAAGTTTTCTATAGAATTAAATATCACTTTTAACATAATTAATATCATAATGATATACAACATTGGAATGTATCAAATAAAGAGTAGATGTTGTTATATACAATACAATATTATGATAAAGCAAAAAATTTTCTAAAATCATATATTAGTATTTATCAATATTAATGATCAAATGAATATGATTAGCCCGTAAAATTTCCGAAGGAATCAAAAACCTGTTGCAAATGGGCCTCAACGATACTTTTGATAAATTGTTATGAAAGATCGTACTTTCTATAAATAATCATGACAACTATACTCATTATTTAATTCAATTATATTAAAAATATTTCATCCCCTTTATATTTCTATTTTATTTTACCCAAAATCTTTAGTTAATTGTTAGTATTTTATTAAAAGAAAATATTTTTATTCATTAATGCTTCCTAGCGATGCCTTTGTCTTTCATGACCTTTTTTTATCTTCATAGTTATTAATCTACCTTATTCCGTGGTTTAAATATAAACAAAATCTCATAGTGTTTTATGATAATTTCCACTAGAATTTTAATTGTTCGCAAAAGCATAAAGTTTTCTTCTCATACATCTTTTATTGTTTATTGGTTTAAATGAAAATCATCAAAAAATTGAACAACATTAATTACATATAAAAATATACGAACAACAAATAACTAATACAAGAACAAATAGTTTCATTTTTAATCTTTTATTGATGTCATTAATTACATATATTATTGTGTGCCTTCTTGTTGAGTTTTATGTCAAGGTCTAACACTATTATTGGTCATCAAAATAATCTCTGTTCGATGACATATAGATTGAGATAATAAATTCATTAAACTTTTCTTAAATGTTGTACGAAATAAATGAGATGTTATCATAGAAAGATAAAATGATTTAACATTATTTAAATAATATAAATTATTTGT
>JAJEKB010010672.1:5652-22485 GCA_022393335.1 Macrotrachela quadricornifera | reverse complement strand
AATTGTTGGATAGAATATTTGTGCGAATTGCGGTAAATGCCGTGATTTGACTACATCATTTGATATACTGTCTTCTTTATGCGGATCAATTCGATCGTTTTACTGTGCAGTGCATGAAATATACGAATATGATCATTGGTACTATTCAAACCATTCATTTGTTATGCGAACATTGATATGCTACTGAATCGTAATATTCGTTTTAATATTACCAAAATATGTCCACAGAATTTACTGGTCTTCCAGAAACTTGGACTCGGATGATGATAATTCCTTTTTATGATGACTGCTGAAAGCTCTGATAAATCGAAAACTTCACAGCATATCAAGCAAAATAGATGAACATCACATCAAAAATAAAATTGCTTTAGTTTTTTTATGATCTTTGAGCAACTTGATGATTCACAAGCATAGATGCAAAATAAATGAAATATATGAATAGAATCGTTGGAAAACTTATTATAAGTCATTTTCTGTGTCATGTTTTCAATGTACTTATTTCTCAAGCTTTTGTTTTAATGAATGCACTACCGTTGAATAGAAGGATTGGAATAGAAACGATTGGGAGAATTATGTGGATTCATTAATCTTGATATTTTTGATCAGTTCATTGGTTTATAACATTTGTTCGAATAATGTACGATGATAACTGAACGAAATCATTGGGAAATGTATGTTGATATATTATAAGTTCTTTTTAAAACCAGTATAAGTGATATGCATCAATTCAAAGTGAACAAAATAAGTGAACAAAATCACAATGATGCTAATTCATGAATCATACGATCATTGATCTATATTAACGACATGTCATTTTTATTTTGAAATGAAGACAATACACGAACACTACAGTAATGAGAGCTATGCATTTGACATATGATTTTTTTACTACATAGCAAGACATTATTTTTCATTCCGATAATCAAAAAAACAAGAACTAAATTCTCGTGTTTAGAATTATTCATTTGCTGCACGTTCTTCCACAAACGAAGTGATTGATAAGTTCTGATTGAAGCTTTAAAGCTCCATACTTCTATAGATGAATAGAAGTATGGAGGACACTTCGAGCGTCGTCCAGATTATTCACTTAATATGCGATGATGAATTAGCTGAAGTGCTTCTAATATTTTTTCTAGATTGACAAGCATAAAAGAACATTATACTGATCATAGTTATCGATTTCTCACATGATATAAAATCATATGAGTGTAAAGAAAATTTCTCTATGAAGTTATCATCATTGATGAATGAATAGTTGAAGCGACATGTCTTGAAAAATATTCCTTTGGCATGTGACCTTCGATTAGCTGCTGGAATCGCAACGTTTGCTTCAAATTGAGCAAAAGAGGTGAACAGAAGTATTTTGAAGAATGTTCCTTCGGCATGTGATCTTCTATTATTTACCAGAGTCACAACGTTTGCTTCGAAGTGAGCAAAAGAAGTGAACAAAAGTATCGTTATGAATGTTCCTTTTGCGTATGATCTTTTATTAGCTGCCGGAGTCGCAATGTTTGCTTCGAAACGAACAAAAGAGGTGAACCGAAGTATCATCATCGTTATGAATGTTCCTTTGGCACATGATCTTCTATCAGCTGCCACAGTCACAGCATTTGCTTCGAAGTGGACAAAAGAGACGAAAAGAAGTGTCATAATTATGAATGTTCCTTTTGCCTGTGATCTTCGATCAGGTGCCGAAGACCCAACATTTACTTCGAAGCGAGTAAAAGAGGAGAACAGAAATGTCATTATGAATGTTCCTTTGGCATGTGATCTTCCATCAGCTGGCAGAGTTGCAACGTTTGGTTCAAAGTGAGCAAATGCGGTGACCAGAAGTCTTATGAATAATGATCTTTTGACATAGGACCTTCTATCAACTGCTGGAGTCACAACGTTTGCTTTGAAGTGAGTAAAAGAGATGAACAGAAGTCTTATTATGAGTGATGTTCCTTTGGCATGTGATCTTCGATCAGTTGTCAAAGTCGCAACGTTTGCTTCGAAGTAAGTAAAATAAGTGAGAAGAAGGGTCATGATGATGAATGTTTTTTTGACATGTGATCTTATAACAGTTGCCAGAGTTGCAACGTTTCCTTTGAAGTGAGTAAAAGAGGTGAACAGATGTCTGGTAGTGATCAATGTTTCTTCGGCACGTAATCTTCGATCAACTGGCAGAGTCGCAACGTTAGCTTCTAAGTGAGCAAAATAGGTGAACAGAAGTCTTATGAGTAATGTTCCTTTGGCATGTGATTTTTGATCAACTGCCGGAGTCACAACGTTAGTTTCGAAGTGAACAAAATAGGAGAACTGAAGTCTTATGAGTAATGTTTCTTTTGCATGTGATCTTCAATCAGTTGCCAAAGTCGCAACGTTAGCTTCAAAGTGAGCAAAAGATGTGGCCAGAAGTCTTATGAGTAATGTTCCTTTATCCTGCGATCTTCAATCAGCTGCTAAAGTCGCAACTTTTGTTTTGAAATGAGCAAAAGAGGCGAACAGATGTCTGGTGATGAATGTTCCTCTGACATGTGATCTTCTATGTTGCTGGAGTCACAATGTTTGCTTCGAAGCAAGAGAAAGGGGTGAACAGAAATCTGGTGATGAATGTCTCTTTGGCCTGTGCTCTTCGACCAGTTGTCGAAGTTGCAACGTTTGCTTTGAATTGAGCAAATAAAGTGAACAGAAGTATAATTATGAATATTCCTTTTGCATGTAATCTTCAATGAGCTGCCGAAGTCACAACGTGTGCTTCGAAGTGAGTAAAAGAGATGAACAGAAGTCTTTTGAGTAATGTTCCTTTGGCATGTGATATTCGTTCAGCTATTGGAGTGGCAACATTTGTTTCGAATTGAGCGAAAGAAGTGAACATAGCGTTTGCTTGTGTGAAAATAATAGGAAAGAATACATATGACAGTAACAAAATGTTTTCTATTTTACTGTAGCTTTTGTTCTTGAAAAATATATTAAGCAAACGTATTAAAGATTCCTGAAGGCATTAGGCTCCAAACTCCAACTCCATTAGAGTCGGAGTTGGAGTTTGAATGATGAGGAGAAATTTTTTTGAGTCAATGTCGATGTTATATCACTAAAAAAGTAAAATATGCTTACTTCTACATAGTATATTATTCCTGCAACTATCTTAGAGGTGACTAACTCTAAATTGTCGGTTCGATGACAATAGAAAATAAAAATTCTTCTCTTTATTCATGAAAAACTATCGGCTATATATAGGGCAAAACATTACTCATCTTTAGGAAAGAAGTTTTCAACGATACTAGTCCGGAGTTCAAATATGTAATTAAAAGTTTTTCATAAAAAGATCAACTCGAGAATGGAGAATTCTGGTCGCTTTTGTGGCAGGAAGTCATGTTGTTTTGTGAAAATGAACGTATGCAATCTTGTTTCCGAGAGATTTCAACATGAGTGGATTTGTTTGGTTATATAAATGACGAATATGCCCAGATCATATATGATGTAAAACGGGCTGTGTCCCTGAAAAGTCACTCATTCATATTTAAAGAGTACGTGAACAAACATATCCTCGAGTTACTCTTTGGTTGGCATTCTTTGATTGCAAAATTCGTAGTTATCACCTGCAATCACTAGTGGAGAATGAGTGGTATGTTGAACATGTGTAGTATGCATCATGTTTTGGGCAATTTGAGTGAAATGAAGATTCGACTTTAATTGTATGAATGTGAAGATCATGAACTGTATTACCATGGATGATATACACATGTTTTGGTTTTGATATGTATGTTTTTCTTTCTATTTATAAACATGCTTCAAAAGATTAATAGAAAAGAGATATAGCTACACGTTTGAGCAATAAACTAAGATCCGTCCGCCTGTCTGTGATAATGGGTGCAAATAGACATGAAACGAATGTAGCTGCATAGGGTTATCCAAAAGTAGTGGCAGCGACATTTTAGTATCACATATTAAGCCTAATAAAAGTTTCTTTTTACACAGGACGATAGAGAAAAAACTGCTCTATCTTTCTATACTATTTCATCGCTATTGAACTAATATCATAATGATAAAATTTCCATAAGAACTATTTTCGTTGAATGCTGGCTCGTTTCAGTAGGTCATAACGGATATGCTCCTTTTGTATTACATTTTACGATTATTTGATGCGGTGTATCAAAAAAAGAAACATATCACAAGATGCAGCATGAAAAACTCTACAAAAACACAATAAAACAAAATGTGTATATTTTTCTCGAAAAAGAAAATCTGGCTTTTGTAACGTCCAAATTCGATCACTCCGACTTTTGTTCCTTTTTGAAAGCAAAAAGTGCATTTACGTAATAAGTGAGTCAGTGGAAGTTGCAGCGCTTTTCACCCTTCATCTTGAGGTATATTTCTTTTTTGTTATCAATACAACGTATTCAGTAATGGTAAAATCAGATGCAAAACTACTCCACTTTTTTATACCGCATCCGTTGTGATCTACTGTAACGAGCTAGCATTCAACAAAAACAGTCCTTATCGAAATTTTATCATTATGATATTAATACAATAGCGCTTAAATAGCATAGAAAATTAGAGGATTTTTTTCTCTATCATCCTATGTAAAAGGAAACTTTTATCAAGCTTAATATGTGATATTAAAATGTCCTTGTCACTATTTTTGGATAACCCTATGTAGTCAGTGAAAGGAAAAGTAAATGATGTATGGTTATACACAACTACGTACTTATAATTATATACAATGAATACCGAAATAGTTCTGCGAACTGAATAGTACCTTTTCTTTAGTTACTATTTCGAAAAGTATAGAAATCGTGATAATTCGATTTGATTTGAATTAAATATTGTGAATAATGTATAGTGTATATATACAAAATCCTCTTAAGTAAGACCATCGTCCTGCTTGATAGAAACTGATCAAACACTCTCAATGTATCCTGTGTTTTAAAAATTATTTAGACAAAGCTCCATTGTTATAATGCTTCGACTACTAACCGCTATGTATTATTGTGATGAATAGACAATTCACCGCAGTATATGAAATCACTACATCTAATATCACAGTTACTAATGAATGCATTGCGGTGCATGAAATCGCTACTTACCATTGTATTCAGTATTTCGATGACTAGAAAGCTTACTACAGTGCTCTTGCAGAAAACCACAGTTTTCTTCTAAAGTTTTTATGAAACACGATCTAAAAGAAATATCTTTCCTCTACTAAATCGTCACTGGACAGTGTCATATACTGTAACTGACATCTTAGCATTGGTGCTCCTTTGGTAAGAAACACGACTAAATGTATGTTTTCTGTTTCTTAACTTTCTTTCGCACTCACCGTACTACATGTATTTGGATCATTTAATACAATATATAACCTTGAATATATACACATCACAGCCAATCATTTTATTTATAGTTTATGGCAGCATACTACTACACAATATCAATCACGAAATAACAATATCTAGTGAAGATATGTTTGCGTTTTTCTGGTAGGTTTTGAAGTTAATATAGCGAGTACAATGTGTTCTATTTGTCATCGTGCTTTCAAGATCTTGATAAGTTTCATTCGAAGTTCCGGCAATGATGTGACACTAACAGAAGGTAAACAATTTTGAAAGTTCAGCAAAATCAAGAATTCTTCTTTCCAAGACATCATATGTAACCATAAGTTTGTACACAACATATGGAAAAAAGAATAGAAATACACAGTACTTGTGTTGTCATCTTACGATGTTTTCCCTATAGAATTGGTTGATACACTCAATGTTTTTGCCGTAAAACACGTGTAAGTAAAGCAATACTGAATAGAATAATGATTGAAGCAATTAATGTTTGATGAACTATCATCTCCCACATAGAACAAATATAATTATAAGAAAGACAAGCATCGGCACATAACATGATGGGAATCGAAAAGAGATTTTTGCAAGATGAAAAGAAGTAGACAATAATGTAAAAGATCAGACAATAGAGAATAGGTCAAATAAAAGAAAGATAATGAACAAAAAAACCTTTTTTCTAGTTGCTATCCATTTATCATCAAAGATTAAAATATGTGTTTCCATTGTTGCCTAGGCAAAGACTATAGTTTGTGTGACATACAGCCCCATTAAAAAAATTCTCAGATTTGACAAAAAATAGATAACCCTCTGCGAACATCTTTAAATTGATAAAATAAAGCACCCATGGATAAATTGTTAGTTTGCTAATCAAATCAATGATAAGAACAACTATAATAACATGATTATTGAGAGCATGGCGTAAACTTAGGATGAATAGTAATGATAGACGGAAAAAGAAAGCTAAGATATATTCAATCATCTTTTACAAGATATTTGTATAAAAAAGAAAACGTTCCGTAGTGACGCAAAAGGTTAAATTAAATTTTTTCCGAGATTCTTCATTCAATCATGAATATATGATGATGATGTTTGTCTGACGATTTATTATACAAAATGGTGTCTTTAATCTCATAGATAATTACAAATGGCAAGTATGAATCTACAAAGCATGTTTATTCATTGATGATCATGCTCGAAGTAATATTTTAATTCTATCTCAATAAAATGTTCTAGTGAGTGATTTTTTCGGAAAAATGTCGTTCAGCAAACCATGGAGTAATCAAATTATGTAATTTATTCTGTTCTAATTAATTGAATTTTATTATATTTTTCGTGCCATGGTCACCTCTGTCTCATGTTTTAACTCAATACGATGTTATTCTATGACTATTTATACTATTATACAACATTTCAAGACAGAAGTCAAAAGTTAAGTCTATAAAAAAAAACAATGAGTAACTTATAATTAGATGGTTGTCACTTTCTACAAAAAACGAAGAGTTTGACATCGAATCACATGTAATTCTAAAGGAATGTATTAATCGAATACTAGAATCTTATATGAACGATTTAATGTTTATAATTTTTTCCTCTGATTAGCTCTTTACTATTGGTCGAAAAATATAGCTTTCAATTTTTTCGTAGAAGTCCGCGATTTTTTTTGGACCACATGCAGCCCACAACTTTTAATATATGCCACATCAAAATCAGCAAATATGACGAAGATTTTCAATTAGAACGATGTCTCGCACGAAAACATAGGACTTTTCAAAATTAATCTGAAACTGCACCACTAACATGCACGTCAAACCTTGTACAAAAGTGAGTGTTATAAAAGGCTTCTATCATTATAATTAAAATTAAATGAAGACTATTGTATTTTAACACTGATACTATATGTAATCCTTAGACCAATAGACAACTACTTTTCTAGGGAAAAGTTAGTATAAGATCATATTTTCAAAGAATATAATTGAGAAAGTAATTCACTATTATCTGATATATTTATAAATAATGTATTTTGTATCATCGAATTTTATTTCCACAATTGCTATTTAATCATGGTGAAGAAGAAAGAGTGGAGTAACGATATACGAGAATTAATGATTAGTCATCGAGATGATAGAAAATCAATCGGCGAGATTACTCATATAGTGAAAGTTCCAAGGTCTACTGTTTATTCTGTAATTATGAAGCATCAGACAACTGGTTCTGTTGAAAATCTTCAAAGATCAGATCAAAAACGAGCTACACTAAAATGTGCTGATCGAAAACTTCAACGAAAAGTATTAAGAAATCGTCGATTATCAGCGAAAAGTATGGCGAAACAAATAAAAGGTGATTTTGGTTTAACAGTATGTTCTCAAACAGTTCGTAATCAATTATATGAAATTGGTTTGCATGGTCGAGTAACCAGAAAGAAACCATTATTAAGAAAGCAAAATCGAATGAAACGATTACAATGGACAACAAATTATAAAGTCAAATCAAATTCATTTTGGTATAGGATGCTATGGTCGGATGAAAAGAAATTTCGTCTTTTTCCTTCGAAGGGTTGTCAATTGAGATGACGCAGAGCAAATGAAACATGAAATGAGGCTTGTATTGAGCCTGTAGTTCAATATAATCCGTCGATTATGGTTTGGGGTTACTTTAGTTCCTAAGGCGAAGGGAATATAGTCCGAATTGAAGGACATATGGATGAATATATGGTAAGTTCTTTGATATTTTTCTTATAAATATGATATTACTTTTTGTACATTATAGTATCGGCATACTCTTGAAACAAATCTTATGAAATCTGTAAAAAAAACTGAAAATGAAAAGAATAATTTTTACTCACAATTGTAATCCCAAGCACCGCTCACAGGTTGTTAAAGAATGGCTTGAAGAAGCTAGAATACAGGTGCTCGATTGGATGGCAGTCTCCAGATTTGAATTCACTTGAGCACCTTTGGACTCTCTTAAACAATAAGATTTCAAACTATCGTTCAAAAGACCTCTATGAACTATGGGATATGATAAAAAAAAGAGTGGACAAATATGCAAAAACATGAATGTCGGAAATTGGTTGATAATTATTCTAACCGTCTTCGTAAAGTGATCAAGCAACGAGGTGGATCGACAAAATATTAGATTAATGTATTTTTTCATCAAACATCTCTGTGTTTCATTTGATATGTAAAGAAAAAAAAACCTACATATTAGAAAAAAAAGGAAAGTTTAGCTATTTTGTTTGAAAAAACACGCTTAATGATTTCAGATAAAATCCGATGATACAAAATACATTATTTATAAATATATCAGATAATAGTGAATTACTTTCTCAATTATATTCTTTGAAAATATGATCTTATACTAACTTTTCCCTAGAAAAGTAGTTGTCTATTGGTCTAAGGATTACATATAGTATCAGTGTTAAAATACAATAGTCTTCATTTAATTTTAATTTTAATGATAGAAGCCTTTTATAACACTCACTTTTGTACAAGGTTTGACGTGCATGTTAGTGGTGCAGTTTCAGATTAATTTTGAAAAGTCCTATGTTTTCGTGCGAAACGTCGTTCTAATTGAAAATCTTCGTCATATTTTCTAATTTTGATGTGGCATATATTATAAGTTGTGGGCTACATGTGGTCCAAAAAAAATCGCGGACTTCTATGAGACATATAATGGAATACGAAGGTATATATGGGTGTCCTAATACTTTTTGGACTACCTGTATATATAAGAGCTATATTTCTAATGAATAAAAAATTCAGTTTAATTGAACGTAAAACTGTGATCACTTTGTATTTCAATGTTAAGATTTGTTCTTTAGAAAGTGTTTTATTCAATTTACTTTTCTATTTTTTACTCGTTGATATGTTTTCACTATAGTGACCTTCACTAATACATGCATTTCAGATAAAATTTTGAGCTCTTCAGTTGGAACATTATGGAATGAAGAAAAAAAAACAGAATTAAATATCTTATGTTCTCTCATTAAATAAGTACAGAATAAAATTTTAAATGATATTTCATATAAAAAATAGAACGTTGAAATGAAAATAAAAGATTATTTCTATATCAGAGTCTAATCACTAATTTTTCTTAGTATAAAATTCTTCTAAACAAACTACGCTTGGCATCGATCATATGTTGTCTTCCTTCATCGCTAATATTGTTATTGTGCAGATTGAGTATGGTGAGTGTCTGTATCGAAAGACAATGATCAATATATGATTTATGTGAAAAGAATTTACCTCACCTTGTTAGTTTCTAATGCAAGTGCTAGATGTTGTGCTCCTTCTAGACGAATATTGTTAGTCTTAAGGCTGAGCGTTGTGAGTGTCTTTATTGAATAAGAATGATAAATATATGATCGATAAGAAGAAAATTTGTCTTACAATATTATTCCGTAATGCGTGAGCCATATGTTGAACTCCTTCATCACCAATAGAGTTAACATCAAGATTGAGCGTGATCAGTGTCTGTAATGAATGATAATGAACGATATGCCATTGATGAGAAGAGATATTGTCTTACCGTATTATTTACTAATGCATGAGCTAGATATTGTGCTCCTTCTGCACCGATTTTGTTGCCGCAAAGACTAAGCGTAGTGAGTGCCTATAATGAATGAAAATGGCTACTATGTAGTCGATGAAACGACAGATTCTCTACTCCCAAGATTCTGACTATTCTCTAAAGATGCATGATATTTCCTAACTTCCCATCATATTTCGTATCTCTCTCTATTCTTTGTATTTGCATGATCTCTGGTTTTCTTCAAAGATGTCTATAGCATCTTTCGATTTCTATCATATCATAAATGTATATTAATATTATGTTGTTTACAACTTAGAAAGCTACATGAAAATATTAACAAGCAAAATTTGTCAATTTTTAAAAACAAGACATTTTCACACATGTACCTCCGTGAATGAAATGCAGCTTAACTTATCCTCATATAAATAATTATGAATGTCAACTCATGAAAATTTCCAACATATCTTTTTCTATATGTAGTTGTTCGACCACTGTATTTAATACAAAGTGAGTTTTCGCAACAGAATGGAAATTTTTGTTTTCAGCTGCTGTCTAACACGTACTATTCCTTTAAAATCTCTTGAGGTCTTCTTAAACTTTTTCATTACACCAAAAATAAAAATTACTATATCGGATCAATGAAAATATTCTAAAAAGAATTAAAAACGACTTATTCAATCTTATCTTTTCTATGGATATCTTTCTCTCTCTACAAACATTGCAATGATATGGAAGTAAAACATCATGACTGCAATGCCAAAAATTGACATATGGCATTCAAGTTATCTAAAATTTCTGAAATCTTTTAAAATAAAATGTTTTTCATTTACTTTATCTTTCTCAAAGTAGCGATTGTAGGAAGGATAGAAAGAAAATAATATTAATGATTGACAACATAAAAATTCGTGAGGATGAAGATGAGGAGTCAGTAGAAACTAGAAAATTATGTTTGTGTTTGATACGCAATGTTAAAGTAAACAAGTTTAACTACACTTTATCTCATACTCGAAATCTTTGTAACAGCTATATTTGGTTTCTTGACAATTTGAAGTATGGAAGTATGAAAACATCAAATAAATACAGAGAGATTTTTGGGTCATGATTATTTTTAAAAACAGAGACTGCAATACTATTCAAAAATTGTAGCAATAAAAGGAGATCTATTCATTCTCTATTTAATTTTCTCATTAATTAGAAATACAATACGGATGGCGACGTATCAATAATTGATTCATCTATTCAAAAACAGGCATATAACTTTATGTAAAACAGTGAAAAAACGGTTAATCATCTCTCATCATCAAATCTTTACTATCATCAAAGCAAATACTACATCCATTGTCTATTTTTTGTACTTGTGCATGTAACATGTTGATTTTCTATTTTAAAATAGATGACTCATTTTTCATACATCTACATTACTTACTCCTAGCACTCTTGTATTCCCAAAATTCCGTCGTAGTCCTAAGTTCCTGAGGCTTTCCATTATACTCTCTAGGATTCCGTAGTTGGGCATTTCTTCGTTTTCTGCTTGGTGAGTCAGATGTCGTACTCCTTCATCACCGATATAGTTCCAGTCAAGATTCAACGTTGTAAGTGTCTGTACTCAATAATAATCATCAATATGAGATCAATAAAAAGAAATCGTGACTCACCGTATTATATTGTAATGCCCCAGCCAGATCTTGTGCTCCTTGTGTATAAGTTCTGTTGAACGAAAAATTTAGTTCAGCGAGTGTCTACATTAAATGAAAATGATGAATACGCTATCGATAAGAATAAAACATGTCTCACTTTGTTACTTCGTAATGCATCAGCTAGATATTGTACTCCTTGTAGACCAATATCATGGTTATGAAGATCCAATTTCATGAGTGTCTTGAATGAATAAAAATAGTGAATATATAAGTAATGAAAAGGAAACTTAATCTTACATTGTTATTTTGTAATGCACAAGCTAAACGTTGTAATATTCGATCATTCATTGCACATCCCGTCCAATCCAGTTCGGCAATTGGCTACAGAAATTTCCAGATAGAAATGAAGATTTGAAAAGGAAAAATGTTCTTGACAATATTCTTCTTAGAATAATTCTCTTGCATTATTAAAGAATCTCGATGCATTTCTAAACAATTCTTTGATTTGAAGAGTGGGGTAACAGTGACGGTGAAGGAGGGCGTCGAACTCTCATCCGCACGTTCACTCTGACCATTGCTCTTACCCTCATTTTAGCGTCAAGATGGTGAAAGATAAATTCTTAACATTTCTCTCGCAAAATGTAGAAAAAACGACAAATTAATTTTAATCTCCTCTGTAACAGATATATTAGTCTTGCATTTCGTCTCCATTTAAGCTAAAAGTGGATTCAAATTCAGTTTTGTCGAAATAGATTAGATCTGAAAGACTAACTCCTGTTACACTTTAGTATTTATATATCACTAAACTTTCTCTATTCTGAAAAGCGTTACCTGATATCGAGGATAGGTATCGATAATAGCGTTAAGTCGCGTACAAACATTACAGAGTGATAGAAAAATTGTTAATTGATCAAGATTGTCCAGTATACAATATACTATTTCAACAGGTAATGTATGAAGAGCCAGATTTGTCTTATTCGACATTTAAAGTTTTTTTTTGTATATTAAAACGTATCTTTATATATCTATTCTGTGATAAATTTTTGTGCTTTTGCCAACCACTGCAAAATTCAACGAACAAGCAAATAAGATTGTTTCGAAGACACACATATATTAGTTGCTTTTTCTTTAAAAGGAAAGAGAAATAAAAATACGACACAAACTATGAAGAACATGAGTAGAAAGAACAGGTGAAAACATGTGATCATAGTCATCAACAAAAAATGTCATTATTTTTGTTTTGTAATAGTATATAGAACACAATTATTTAAGGCTATTGTATGCCATGTAGTAATAATAATAATAACGTCCCTTAGGTTTATCACCCGTTGGGGTCGGCCGCGATTATTATTACTAGTTTTCCACATGCGTCCGGATTCTATCGTCTTTTCTTTTTACAGACGGCGGCATCTGCACTCTCTTCCAACCAACATACTGACTGCAGGTATAGTCAGCATGAATGACTCATGTGGAATGAATCATTTAAAACAACTTAGCCGTTAATGACTTGTCCAAGGTCATGCCATGGATGTATGGATAAAAAAAATACAAAAATAATTCTGTTCATGTAAAACAAAGGTACTTTTTCTGATAATATAGTAAGACATTAAAAAAGACAGCAAATCAGAATAAACTAGATGAATATACTTAGGATAATTCTCAACTAAATATTACAATAAAATTAATAGACATGTTGGAAAAAAGTAAATGAGCATTTTTTGGATAATTTTTGATAGAAATAAAGTAAAAACTTAAAATTTTAACTTTTAATCAATCTTAGATGTTATTAATTAATTAGGGGTATCTATAAGCAATAGCAGAGATATCTTATTTTCTTCTAGAAGGCTTGAAGAAATTTTCGTTTTTTATGAAGTGATAGAGAAAACGAAGCTCTATTTTTTTTGTGCTATTTCATACTTGTTCAACTGAGATAATAATGCAAAAATTTCAATAGAAACTGTTTTTGTTGAAAGTTTAACTGAGAGATAACGTAGATTAAATGGTTACATTTTACATTTGAATTTTCAATCGCCTACTACGTTGTACTAAAAAATAAAAAATATCACAAGATGCAGCGTGAGAAGTCCTACAATCTGTATAAGACCGCTTATTTTAATCACGTGCTTCGTGTTTTCTAAAAAAGCAGAATTTAACATAACATAATGAACGATTGAAAATTCAAATGTAAAATGTAACCATTTTCTCTATCACTTCGTAAAAATGAAAAATTTCCTCAAGCTTTCCAGAAGAAAATAAGATATCTCCGCCACTACTTTTGCCTACCTCGAAACATTTTAAGTATGAGTTAGTTTAAGAATTCCTCAACATATTATTTATAACCAAACCATTTCCACCAATATTTCACTAAATATTATCATCTTTATCTTCCTTAATACGTGAAAGTTGTGAACTTGTATATATATGATTTTTCTATGAATAAATAATGAACATAATTTTATTATTCTCTAATTTATCAATATAATTGAATATATGGTTATGTGTCATAAACACTAACAATATGAACTTGTTGTGTGCTATTTTCTAAAATGATAGATTTGCAATAGATGAGATGCTAAGAGAATATTTGTGTTACACATGCTCACTTTTATATCAAAGTTAATCTGAACATATTATTATCTATGTTCTCTACTCTTGCAACAGTGGATTTTTCAAATATATTTTTTTTTATTATAAATACTAAGCTTTTTCATATAAATATCAGTAACATCTATAATGAAGTAGTATTATTCGAAATGAATGTGTTTGAATGACCGAACTTTATGTTATCATTTATGAAAATATGATTAAGAAAATTGAAGCGACCAAGGATATATGAACACTATACCATATGATCAAGTGAATTATAATGATTGTGACAGTTAATCTTGACTTTTAAAAAAAGATGCGTCTTGGAATTCTATTGAGTTTGTCTAATATTCTGAGAGAAGTAAAGATGACAATAACATGAAAAGAAATAGTTTTTTTTGTTTCAAAACAGGCTTTCTTTCAAACATTCATGATTGTGATAAAGTGTATCATAATACCATACATAAAAAAAGAAGGATTCTTTTGATCTTTTTTCATTTTTGTTTCTCTCAGTATAATAGAATACTACACGAAAATATCTGTATATGTTACTATTTTATTAAATAATATCAAATTGATCAAAAATAACATACTCTCCTTTTTAGTTAATAATCTTATTTTTTTCTTATTCTCATTTGTTTATTTTATCAATAGAATCGTGATATCTAGCCTTCGTCATGTGAATCACAGTCTTATCCCGTGATCAAAGGTGAACATAATAATGCTGAAAAAACTCTGAGTAGACTAAAATAAAATTTAGTGTTATTCTATAACTAGTAAGAAATTATATTAATATTAGTGAACGAATAGATGAAGTATTCTAGAAAACATAAAGCATCTTAGTTTGATGAGTATAATCGTGATAACTAACATTTATCTTGCAGGCAATAAACTGTCAGAATATATTATTTTTTGCGAAGTTTTTTTTTATTTATTATCATTTATTCTTTCTTTAATTCAATCTTGATTAATCAAGAAATATACTATATATAGATGTAATGCCATTTTTCGTGTTATTTCTGATGATAATATTGTTTCTTATCAAAATTTTGAATGAACTGTTGATTATAGTTAAAAATTTATCATATTCTTCGCTATTGTTTTGTATGCAAGAATATCTAAGTGTATATCTTCTGCTTCATTTTCAGAAAAATTAAGTTTCTTTCATAATTGTCATGTTTAGGAAATGTGCGTCTACTTTGAGGCGTAACCTAGAAATTATTAGACATATATATCTGTATTAAGTTAATATAAAAAGACAACTTTGTATTCATTTCATAATTTCTTTATTGTAACGATGACTGATCTCCAAGTTGCCATTCAATTAACAAGAATTATCGTTCCAATAATTATCGTCTTTGGTATTGTGAGTAATTCTGTAAATATAATTATTCTTACTCGACGAATATTACGTCGTCATGCTTGTTCAAAATATTTTTTAGCCATGGGTATCAATAATGTTTTGTATTCAAGTATTGTACTTATCTATCGACTTTTAACAGAAGTCTATCAAATCAATCCGAGTAGTGAATTATTGATTCTATGTAAAATAACTGTTTTTTTTAACTAATTTATGTGCATTTATATCTGCATACTTTATTGTTTTGGCATCAATTGATCGTTGGTGTGGGAGTTCACTAAGTACTCAACAACGGAAATGGAGTAGTGTACATATAGCTAATTGGGTTATTCTTATAACAATCATCATCACTGCTCTCTTCTTACTCCCTTTCGGTATTTATGCAGAGATATTCAACGGTTCTATATGTAATATTGGAATAACCAATGCTTCAATGAGTATTTATATTTCCATTGAAATAGTTGCCTTTGCTGGCATTGCTCCATTTCTCATGATTCTATTCGATTTTCTTACAATTTATAATACTCAACAGTTACGAGTCATTCCAATTGCTGAGAATCGTCGTACTGAACCACAATTAGTTCGAATGCTTCTATGTCAAGTTGGTATTCATGTTCTACTGACATTACCTCTATGTATTATGTATTTGATGTCACTTAGTTCACCATCATTTCAAGCAAATCCAAATTATCATTTTATTACGACTATTCTTCTTTTGCCTTCGCATTTATCTTATACAACTAGTTGTGAAGTCTATATTCTTTCGGCTCAAATATATCGAAAAGAACTGATTCGATTGTTTTATAAAATGACAGGAAATCGAGGTCGTAATGGAAATAATCGAATTCATGCAACGATGATAGCACTTCCCACAGTAGTATAAATACATCTTTTATGCGTTTGAATCATTTAGTTCTATATTATGTTTGTATTAAATATAATGAAAGTAATTTTACATTAATTAAATAAAGAAATTTTCACTATTGTGTAAGTGAGAGAGAGGATATGTCAATCCATACGCAAAAGAAGAATGTTAAATGGAGTTTTCAAAAATTACCAAAAAGTTTTATATTTTTTAGTAAAATCTGAATAAATACATAAATAGTGTTGATTATTGCAGTTTCAATAAGTGTTTGTAATGAAACCTCTATAACGTAAATAATTTAAATATAGATTAAAATTAATTATCTTAAAATTTGTAAAAAAGATACAAATTAAATAATTAATAATTTTTTAACAGATCAATAATTTGTAAATATAGAATTGAATGTTGAGTGTGGGTGTTGATACCAAAAGGATAGAATTCAGTAGACCCAAAAAATGAGAATCGAGCCGAAATCGGAATTGTTAAACGTACTAAAATCATTAAATCAACAGATTGATACAAAAATTCATAAATCTATGT
>JAJEKB010010671.1:11731-23452 GCA_022393335.1 Macrotrachela quadricornifera | reverse complement strand
CCTAATTCTCGACGATAAATTTCACTTGAAAAACTAAGTACAGTTTGAAGTCGTGGAATAATAAGATGCCATGCACCAAGTACAATAAATGCCACTGATTCAATAACAAGAAGAAAAACGAATAAAAGTGAAACTAAAATAATAAACCAATGTAATGGTCTTTCACGAACATGTGTTCTTGGTGTATATTGATATTGACGAGATTCAAATTGATTATGCATTAGATTTTATTTGAATAAAATCTTTGTTTTCTTTTTTGTTATTATTATCGATGTTATTATTTGATATGTTCACAAAGACTAATATGAATCTGAATAAAATAAGTTGAACTAACGATGAAAGACTTATGCAAATGAAAATAGGTGATGAAGGATGAAAGAAAGAAAAAAAGAAAGAATGAGAGAGAAAGAAAAAAAAAGAAAAGTGTAAGGATTGGTAAAAATGAAAAAATGCTACTGATGTTAATAATGTCGCTGCTAAAGTGACTGACGATGTTGGGAGAGAAAGAAATGTATATACAGTAGAACTCTTCTTCTTTCTGTCTCTCTCTCATACTTTAGCAGGTAAAAAAATCGTTCGGATAGGGTGTTATTTTATTAAGGAGAAAAGGAACGAAGAGAAGTATAATTATGTTGAGATGCAAGGTATTACATGTAGTTTATTTCAGTTAATTTCTTTGACATGCTCAGCTTAAATAAGAACTAATGGATATAAATGGTTGTTGAACATAGTTCAATGATTTTTGTACTTGTTTATGAGATTCTTTTGCTTGATCATAGGAAATTATATATGGTAAAATAATGAAGTGAAATGATTATACAACTATTTCGATGAATGGAGAGTTTGAAGTAGAGTAAAAAAGAACATGAAAAACATCCTGTTCGAGTCACTGAACACTGACTCAGTAGACTTGATATAATTTGTCTTTGCTACGAAATATCATGAAGTTTTAAAATTTAATATTATCGGTAATATGAAAGATGCTGAATAAGTTTTGACGCTATGTTTTTCTATTTTTTGTATCTTTACAATATTTAAAGAAGAGGCAACGTTAAAAACGTATCCTTCAAGAAAAATTGTACTTTATCTGTATTCATCATAAGAAAATCAAACTATTAAAACAAAATATTGGAAACATGTCATCAAAGATCTATTTTGTTATTTTTTTTATTTTAAAATTGATAATTAATACTAGTTACTAATTATAAATTACTTTTGTCATATTATTATTATTGTACGCTATTCATACGACAGAAAATTCGAATATTCATTTTTTTTTGTCAAACAAGTTTAATTACAATTTTTCAAGGTAGATCAACACCTAGTGAACCATTAAAAGTACCGATAACTCCCCTTATGTCACTCATTTTTCTCTGCTTTTGACAAGTCGAAAGACACCTTGATTTAAAGTCAGACGATGTTAAATGTTTGATAAAAATATAATCATATTTTTTTTAATGAAGTCTCCATCTTTCTCTCATTCAATGTTTTAAAACACTTTTATCACAAACAATGTAGACAAATCTCTACTAATATTATAGATATATCGCATATGGAGCAAATTCATGATTTCAGTGAAATCTGCTAGGATCAGTAAAAGTAAATCTATATAAAATTAGAATAATATTTCAATTTAATTTTGTTTCAGAAAATATTGTATATACTCAGCTTTACAGCACTAGGGATTATTTAGTTATTTTATGTGACAAAAAGAGTTCTTCTTTGTCTCGAAATTCAATTTACAGAATCCGGCTTTTAGTTGTAAGGAGGATTTATTAAATAGATCTCGAGGTGAATACGTTCTCTATTATTTTCTCGATCCAAAGTATAATTATCAACTGGGTTAAATAAATGTCAAATAATCTGTGTAGCTCGGAAACAAATTTTCTCGTTTCAATGACTAACCCTTTGGTTACACTTTTTTTAAAGATGAATTTTTTTTTCATTCTCAGACGGTTTCAAACTATTTTTATTAGTATATTGATGTATTTAAAAGTGTTTTAAAGTATGATACTCTTTAAAACAATCTATCATATAAAGTCCAACGTTTTGAACATTACAATAATAAGGTGTAGCAGCACATTCTGTCTCGTATCCTGTTTGCATGGTTACAAACTATATAAACTCTTCATGCAATCTTTTCTTTTGTTGTTGTCAAAATTAGAAAAGGAAAATGGCGTGCTATAAGATGTATGGGATTGTTTTTGATGATCGAACAACCAATTGCATGTTTGAACTGAGCATATTTTTCAATCCATTACCGATGCAATTCATGTAGAAAGAAAAAAAAGCTCCGGAATATACTGGAACGTGGTATAGCATGTAAGAAATAGGCGTGTCAAAATCCAAAAGAAAGCACATATACACATAGTAATGCGAGACAATAATGCAATAATGTTGCCAAGATAAGGGAATAAGAGAGAAGTCTTTTCGATCGAGTCTAAATAATATTATAATGACGATAATATCGGCAAAAGTTCAACACACGTATATGCGTGATCCGTAACCAAAGGACTGAAATATTTACGTTTGTATAGTATACAGCATTTTTATAATAAATTTTTGCTGATGAAAATAAACTACATTACATCTCTAGAGCATGTTATATATGATAATTAAATTCTGTTCAATAAAATGAGTAATAGCAAATACTCACAGAATATGAGAAGAGATTTGAACTCTTTTCAAAACTTAACTAATGGGTATTTTTGTTCAGGACCTAGATACTTAATTATTTTCTGAGGTTTAATTGGACATTTATGTCCTACTTGTATTTTTCATTACAAGAATAGAAGATAAGTGAAAGATTTTCTAAATAATTACGAAAATCAAATTAATTATTTGACAAGCATATAAATAATTATACCAATTATTATTCATCTATAATACATTATTGGTACTTCAATGCGTTAACTTATTCTTCAGATCAATGTTTTTTTTTTTATTGAATATAAATGATTAATCTTAGACTAGAATTATTGTCATTTGAACAAGTCAAATTAATTATTTGAGGAGAATTAGTAAAGTTGATTGTACAAGAAAGTCAGACATTTAGGAAAATATTCTAATGCAATATTTTTAAACCGTGTTATTTTTAGTTTATAGGTTTTGTTAGTTTCATTAACTAGCGTCACCTTTAGGAAACATATTTGAAGTGAAATATTCGGGCCAAATTATCACTCATAAATAAACTACTAAATTTAAAGTATTAGCTGTTGATTGCTGGCGTATATGAAATTATTGAGTTCTCAAAGCGTGTCCTGACGTTTTTTAGACATCAAATAATTTCATATAAGTCAGCAATCAACAGCTAATACTTTAAAATTAGTAGTTTTGATATGAGAGTGATAATTTGGCCCAAATATAGTTAGGTTTTCAATTGATAATAGAAAGAAAGCCAATTGAGGCTTCAGACTGACTGAATACGCTTAAGTATTATGTATAGAACTGATAGATTAACCGTATTGAATCGACTGCTTTTTAACAAGTTCGAACCAATTTTGGAGGGTAAAAGAAAAAATTTCAGGTAGAACCAGATTATGCTAGAATCTTTTAAGGTTCAGTATGAGACCTTTTTTAGAGAGTATAAATATATAGTCATAAAGACATCGGTATATACCCTTATAAAGAGCATCGTTTTCATGCTTTGTGTTATTGATTGTTCTGCGATGATAATCGTGGTTTCCAAGTGTCATCTGCAAACGTCTTCAAAATGAAGGTGAGTACGCGTTTAAAATTATGTCATACACAAACTATATAAAATCCAGTAGGTAATGAAAGTTAGCGTTTTCACGATCTATTTTAGTGGTCGTGTTACATGGACAATCGAGGATCCTGACTGAGATCCATAAACGTTCAAAAAACACTGCCAAGTACACAGTCAGTTCTTTTCTCTAGATTTTATTCCAAAAAAATATGGTAATTATCTTACTAAATATCATGGAGCTTTAAATATTTTCCATTTTCATGGCTGTTTTTATTTTAGACATTTTTGGATGACAATCTGGGACCTTGATTAAGATCCAAAACCGACTACAATTTTTATTGTGTTTAAACGCGTTTTTGAAAATTCTTGTCTACTCGGATAGAAATAAATTTCTAACATCATCTAATAAAATGCTATAGGGCTTGACATTTGTGTGGATGCTATTGCATGGTGGGTTATAAGAAATTGCTACATTTTTTATTCGAAAAATTGTCATTTTAGATAGTAACGGGCACAACAGAAATAATTACTGGCTTTTGTATTTCATTTTTTCATTATATAGTGCATTTTATTAAAAAGCAAATTATACCAGAAAATGCAGCGCGAAAAGCTCTACAATCTATAAAGTAAAGCTTATTTTAATTGTATTGTTTTTATTTTAAAAAACGCAAAATTCTCTGTAACTAATATTTGACACTGCCAAAAATTCATTTTTCTTATTTAAATAAACTATTCTTTGTAAATTGTAGAGCTTTTCATCCTGTATCTTGTAGTATATTTTGTTCTTTTAGTAAAACGCACCACATGATGAAAAAATAAAACACAAAAGCCGACAATTATTTCTACCACACCCGTTACTTAACAAATAATTTCCTATTAGTTTAACCAACTATAATATGTAAATAGATAATTTTATTTAGCGTTCGATGCTCTATTATTTGGTATATTATACAAAAAGTTTCATTAATTTTTTGTGATTGTAAAAAGGTTAACTCTATAAGTATGATTTTATGTCAGATATTCTCGTGAATGCTCGACCGTAAAATTGGATTAGCATTCCACTAGTTTATTTAAATGCACTAAAAATTTAGATTTAGAGTTTTTCAATGATACTGAAAAATATAAAAATACCAAATCAAAAGTATAAATTTTGACGAGTACCTCGAATACCTAACATAATCCTTGATGGTCTCATGGATCCCCTCTCTTTAACTATTACGTTCGTTTTATATTATTTCATAAAATATCTTAATTCATTTTCATCAAACTAGAGAATTATTTTTCTTTGAAATAATCGAATGTTATTTGTGTTAAAAATGAAACATTAATAAATTTTCAGGAAGGGAATTTTTAAAAAACTTCCATAATTTTCAAAATTACATACAAATAAAAAAATGAGTACTTAGAAAATACAGAAATTTCAAAAGCTATTGAAATTCACTTCTTAAAAATTTCATAAATTCGCTTTTTAAAACGTAATCATTGTTATGAAAGCAATTTTTATAAAAAAACAATCTTCTCTGTACTATTAGACACACATGGACTTACTGTTTGCACTATTTTATCTTTCACATATCACTGATATAATTAAAACGAAGAAAACTTCTCATTATACTTTTGTCGAAAACATTTGGAACACATTTTTCTAAACATTAACTTTAAAAAATATTAGTAATGAAATTGATGAAATTAACTCATACTCACACTAATTGGTTTTATCTGACTGTTCTTTTTTGGAATCATCAAAATTTTATAGGAATTATTGACATAAACAGACGAAAATTATTAATTACACGTTGCAATCAATCTATTGTATTATCTTACATATACACTCAATCAAGGAATTGAATTTTTGAAAGAAACAGTTGATCTAAATAGATTTAATACAAAGATTCAATGGAAATGCTCGTAAGTATATATATATAAGTTTTTCATAAGCAGAATAAATCAAATTACTATGTTTCTCTATAGCATAATTTATGTTTGTTTGATTAATCAATAAAAAACCGAGAACAATAGCTTTTGGTCAACAGTTTAATATCAATGAAATCATGTAGTCTCGAAAAGAACGAAATGAATTAATCACTTGAGCTCATATTTATTTAATACATCGGACAAAAAATCGTCGTAACTTTATACATTGTCTTTGGGATCGAAAGAATTGATGACAACGAGTGACGATTAAAGCATTTCCTATTCTCTCTTATTCTTTCTTTACTCAATGAATGATACATTCATTATCAAATAGTCGACAATGAATTTAACATTGTTATTATTGAGTATGATTATATCATTGATAAATGCTGATTGTGATGGACAATTTAAAATAATATGCTATTTTTCATCATGGACTGGCATTCAACCAGAAGCGAAAAATTGTACACATATTGTATACACATTTGCACGCATAGAAGATGATAATACACTCACTGGTGAGTAGTACTATTTAGTTGATATTTTTCTCATGTTACAGATTCTTGCTTGTGTATATATAAATTATCTGTATGATTTTTGATAGGTGTATGGAATAATCCTTTGAAAGAATTTAAAAATAGTAAAGATCCAGATCTTAAAGTTTTATTGGCTGTTGGTGGTCAAGATTATGCTATTAGACGAGCTAGTGAAATGATGTCGAAAAATGAATCACGTCAAAAATTTGTTATTTCAACAACAAAACTTTTACGAACACATGAATTTGATGGAATTGATTTAAACTTTGAACCAAGTGAAGCATTAGGACCACCATCAACATCTAATCCACAAGTAATTGAAGATAAAAAAAGATTATCAATACTTTGTAAAGTAAATTCTTATAAAATCGATTATAAAAATTTATACTTTGATTCATAATAAATAGGATCTTCAAGAAGAATATGCAGAAGAAGCTAGTAGAACAGGACGCGTACGTTTATTACTTACTATCACTATATCTGGAATAAGAAAACAGCTTGAATCACGTTTTGAATTGAATGAACTTGCAAAGTTAGAATTACATACTAGGTTTTTTTTCTTAATTATTTTATTTACATTCATACAGATGTGCTGATTGGCTTAATGTCCAAACGTATGATTATCGTGGTTCACATGACAAAATTGCTGAACATCATAGTCCACTAATGCAGGCTAAAAATGCTGGAGATGATGATAAAGATTTAAATCAGGTTTGCAACAGTATTTATTATATCAATATATTTGATTTTTTGAGATAGGATTCAGCAATTAAATATATTGTTAATACTGGTATTGAACCATTTAAATTATCACTTGGTTTACCAGCATTTGGAAAGAAATTTCGCTTAACTAGTGATCTACATGATCTTGGTAGTCCTGCTACAAGTGTCGGCAGTGTGCCTTATACAGAAGTAAAAATATTAAAAGATAAAAATTTATTTTATATATTAATTTTATTAGCTTTGCAATAATATTATGTCTGGTTGGCAACGAGTTTTCCTTGATGATCGTAAAGTACCAATTATGATCAAAGGTCAGTAATTGAAACAACCGTTATACTTACAATACAGAATGACTAAAAGGTTGCTTTACCAAAAGAAAACTGAATATCTCTGTTGTGTATCAATTAAACCAACTGATTTCTTTTTTATTTTTAGTAGAAGTTTATTCAAAAACATTTTTTTTCACAGTAATATTGCAAACAAATAATTCTCTTAAAATTTTTGTTAGTTTTACTAAAGAGATTTGATGTGTTAGCAAGCAAAGAAAACCCATGTAAAGTATTTCATAGACAGTTTTTAGCTATTATCTGAAAAGATAACCAGAAGAAATCAAAACAAACACTATGAAACATTGATTTTTGCAAGGGGGGAAAAAACTAATTGAAATGGCTGCGAATAGATGGGAATGTCCGAATAGTCTCTTCCCCCTTTGGTTTTTGCAAAGAAGTTGATGATGCGATACCTAGAAGGCTTTAATTGTGCGTTTTAGTTATTGGATGAATTCCAATATTTAAATTTACTAGTTCCAAAAATCTACTCTATTAGCATTAGTTTTGTATTATTTATGAAGGTTGTTTTAATTTCTTCTTGTTAGTTTTTTAGATAGAAATTAAAAATTATCTATAAAATATTTAACATAGATTTTTTCCTTTGTAATAGATCAAATTTATTTAGTGAGGTATGATTCCCATCCTATATATGCATTTTTTTCTTTAGGCGATGAAGTTATTGGTTATGATGATCTTCAAAGTATGGAACTTAAAGTAAGTAAAAATTTCAATTTAAAAATTTTATAAATTTTCTTAAAATAGATTAATTATGCTAAAGAACAACGTCTTGGTGGTATTGTTATATATCCAGTAAATTTTGATGATAGCTCAGGTCAATCATGTAGTCAAGGAAAATTTCCAATTGTTTCACTTGTAAAACGTTTAACATCAAATTATACTGTATCATGTTTACCATTAACAACACAATCTTTAAATACAACATTAGCACCACGAAATCGAACAAAAAATATAACTCCAAATTGGAAATTATCACGTCCAGATTATATAGGTACCGGTTTAGGATTAAATAAATATCATCGTAAAATGAACAATTCTGCTAATTTAATAAGTTCAATTAATACAATTCAATATCTTTTATTTAACTTTTTATTTTTTTCTTGTATAAATTCTGTTTAAAAAAAACAAACAAACAAACAAATCAAAATATTCTATTAAATTATTTTTTTTCCATCTAAAATGACACGCATATTTTCTTTATCTTGTTTTGATAAACATAAATAATTTTCACCTTGAGTTTGAATACAATATTCAGTTTTTAATGAACATGGTTTATCTAAACATGTTTGACGATATTCACATAATGTACCATAATAAAATTTTGATGTTGAACATAAACATTGATATGTACCATGTTCATCTTTAATACATGTACCATTATTTCGACATAATTTATATTGATCACATTCAGATGTTATATTACAAAGAGAACAATATTTTGGACACATTTCAGCAAAATATCGATCTTGAACCATAGTAGAATATTCAGTACACCAATTTTTAACATTTTTCTTTAATTTAGAATAGACTTTAATTAATTTTGAACAATCAGCTAAATCAATACATGTATATTTATCAAAATTTTTAGGTTTGATATATTTTCGTGGTTTTGGTGTTGTTGATTTAATTTTTTTTGTTGTTTTCGTTGAAGAATCTTTTTCTGTTGTCTAAAAAAAAGATTTTTATCTTTAATAATATTTTTTTATTAAACTTAACAAAATTTATATAATATAAACTCTCTTAATAGTAATTAGATTTTTTTTTTCTTTTTAAAAATATTTACCATTATCATCGTAGTTGTAGTTGGAGGTGGTGGTAAATGAGTACATTTACCACAACTATATGGACATAATTCTGTAATAGGTACACCATTAATAAGCATATATTTCATTCCACAATATTGACTAAACATAGGACATCTTGTAATTAAATCACCACATTCAGGTATTAAATGCCTGAGAGAAAACATATTAAAAAAAAAATGAATAATATTTTATTGTAATTTACTTTTTACATTCTTCACAACAAAGTCGACGAAATGGATATGTTGAATCATAACATAAATATGTTACATTCATACCACGTGATTTTAATAGATTAAGTGCATCCGGACAAAGCATATTACCTGTTGTTAATTTATCCATTAAATTTAACATTGGAATAGGTACATATAAATCTCCATATGGACAATTAGCTAAATCATTTTGTTTTATTGTTTGATTTGTTGATATACATTTTTTTTGTTCACATACATGATTTTCACCACATGGTGTTCCTAAATGAAGAATATAAAAAAGAAAATTTAATATAGAATATATAAAAAACTAAAACCATCAAATGCTCCATCTTGCCAATACATATAATCATCTTGTGCAGTTTTAAAACATCGTAATTGATTACAAATATTTTCTTCATATAATGTATGATTTTTACTATTATATGTAACAGAAATAAATGGAATAGCTTGTGGTCCATATTGTAATCGACATTGTTGATGAATATTAATTATTTGTCCTAAATTTGTTGAAATAATATTTCGAATTTTTTCTAATTTTGTATCATTTTTTGTACTAATTATTTTATTTTTCCAACATGTTGTTGTTGTATTATCAACAAAATCTTTTAATTGTTTTATTGAACATTCAGAAAAATAAGATAATTGTCGACGATCAATTGTATTCATATTTTTTGGAGACATTATATATCGAAAACGAGGATCATTACATTTATTTTCTGTTTCATCATGATTTAATCCAAGATTATGACCAATTTCATGTGTAACAGTTATTATAACAGAATATGCATTAAGATCTTCTTGAATAATTGAATATTTAAATGAAGGTAAACAAGCACCTAATACATAAGCTGAACCTGCTCCATCGATAAGATCTAAACGAGTAAATGTTATAATATGATCAGTATTATTATTGAAAAATTGTTTATCAAATTTATTTGTAGTATAAGCTTGATGTAATGATTTAAGAAGATTCATACTAATATTAGGTCGTAAATGCATATTATTAGGTGATTTTCGATAAGTATCTGTTAATGATGAAATATTTTTATATAATTCCCATGGAAGACGATGTTTATTAGTAGCAAAAATAATTTTTGATAAACGAATATGAACATCAAGAGTTTCATGAATTAATGATTGTCGATAAAGTTGTTCAACACTCATAAATACATGAATATAATATAGTTTAAGTATTTCAATTGTTTCTAATTCAGTTTTATTTAATAATGTTCGAAGATCATTTAAAATTAGACTATCAACTAAAGCAATTATTTCAAGATATAAATGACGAGATTTTTTCGGTATTGGTCGTGGAGTTGTTGTTTGTATAGTAGCATTCATTAATAGTTCAGTATCATTTTCAGCTGAAGGTATTGTAATATTTTCAATCGTATCAGGTAGAGAAACGGATGGAAGTGTTGATGACTTCATCTGTTCGGATGCAGGAAATCGTATTTCTTTTGTGTTTGAACTACTAGTTGTGATTTCTGTTTCATCTGTTTCATCTACTTCACGACGTTCACGATTATTAATCCATTCGATAATAACATATGCTTGTTCAATAATTGAATTTTTAGATCTAACAATATAAGCATCATTTAATGATCGTTTTGTTTTTGTTTGTGTTATTGACATTGATGGAGAAATATCATAAAAAGATCCATCCGATGTTTGTACCATAGCAAATAATAAATTCGAATCAGAAGGCACACGATTAATTACAGTAGCAAAACCGAGTGAATTGTCATCTGATTCAACATGATATAATTGAACAGTCGATAAATTTGACGAATTTAAAATTGTAGGATTATTATAATCATCAAGAATAACTACAGATGGTAACTGATCCTTTTCAGTTGACTTTTTTACTTCGACAAATTGAAAATGATTATTGATATTATTTACATTTAGTATTAAATCAAATGATGATGAATTATTAGAAACGATTAAATTTGTACTAATCAGTAAGAATAATAATAATACTAACGCCATACTATTTGAACTCTAATAATGTAAAAGAATCGTAGATACACTTATATAGAAAATTATTTATTGCATAAGAAGAACCTTTTTTCTATTTGCGTATCATTTTTCTTCTGATGTATCATCAGGTGTTGACAATCCTGACATTTGTTTTTCGCAGTGTGTACATATCTTTGATATTATATTAGATAATCAATGCCATCTTTTCTTATCCTTATCAAAGGCAAATATACATCAAATATAATGATGCAATTCGAATTAATAATCGCGTATATATCTTTCTTTTTTTCTTTCTAATTTAAATATATTCAAAACAACATATACTAAACAACAAAAATATCATCTATATTTCGTTCTTTTTTCACTTGACTTGTGCCCGTTTTGTATAAACAAATCATTTTGTGCGAACATAAAAAAGGCCACTTGAATATTGACTTACATCACCAGTCAAACAACGAACTATTATTATACCAACAAGCTATCAAAATAAAAAAA
>JAJEKB010010671.1:0-11721 GCA_022393335.1 Macrotrachela quadricornifera | reverse complement strand
CCTAATTCTCGACGATAAATTTCACTTGAAAAACTAAGTACAGTTTGAAGTCGTGGAATAATAAGATGCCATGCACCAAGTACAATAAATGCCACTGATTCAATAACAAGAAGAAAAACGAATAAAAGTGAAACTAAAATAATAAACCAATGTAATGGTCTTTCACGAACATGTGTTCTTGGTGTATATTGATATTGACGAGATTCAAATTGATTATGCATTAGATTTTATTTGAATAAAATCTTTGTTTTCTTTTTTGTTATTATTATCGATGTTATTATTTGATATGTTCACAAAGACTAATATGAATCTGAATAAAATAAGTTGAACTAACGATGAAAGACTTATGCAAATGAAAATAGGTGATGAAGGATGAAAGAAAGAAAAAAAGAAAGAATGAGAGAGAAAGAAAAAAAAAGAAAAGTGTAAGGATTGGTAAAAATGAAAAAATGCTACTGATGTTAATAATGTCGCTGCTAAAGTGACTGACGATGTTGGGAGAGAAAGAAATGTATATACAGTAGAACTCTTCTTCTTTCTGTCTCTCTCTCATACTTTAGCAGGTAAAAAAATCGTTCGGATAGGGTGTTATTTTATTAAGGAGAAAAGGAACGAAGAGAAGTATAATTATGTTGAGATGCAAGGTATTACATGTAGTTTATTTCAGTTAATTTCTTTGACATGCTCAGCTTAAATAAGAACTAATGGATATAAATGGTTGTTGAACATAGTTCAATGATTTTTGTACTTGTTTATGAGATTCTTTTGCTTGATCATAGGAAATTATATATGGTAAAATAATGAAGTGAAATGATTATACAACTATTTCGATGAATGGAGAGTTTGAAGTAGAGTAAAAAAGAACATGAAAAACATCCTGTTCGAGTCACTGAACACTGACTCAGTAGACTTGATATAATTTGTCTTTGCTACGAAATATCATGAAGTTTTAAAATTTAATATTATCGGTAATATGAAAGATGCTGAATAAGTTTTGACGCTATGTTTTTCTATTTTTTGTATCTTTACAATATTTAAAGAAGAGGCAACGTTAAAAACGTATCCTTCAAGAAAAATTGTACTTTATCTGTATTCATCATAAGAAAATCAAACTATTAAAACAAAATATTGGAAACATGTCATCAAAGATCTATTTTGTTATTTTTTTTATTTTAAAATTGATAATTAATACTAGTTACTAATTATAAATTACTTTTGTCATATTATTATTATTGTACGCTATTCATACGACAGAAAATTCGAATATTCATTTTTTTTTGTCAAACAAGTTTAATTACAATTTTTCAAGGTAGATCAACACCTAGTGAACCATTAAAAGTACCGATAACTCCCCTTATGTCACTCATTTTTCTCTGCTTTTGACAAGTCGAAAGACACCTTGATTTAAAGTCAGACGATGTTAAATGTTTGATAAAAATATAATCATATTTTTTTTAATGAAGTCTCCATCTTTCTCTCATTCAATGTTTTAAAACACTTTTATCACAAACAATGTAGACAAATCTCTACTAATATTATAGATATATCGCATATGGAGCAAATTCATGATTTCAGTGAAATCTGCTAGGATCAGTAAAAGTAAATCTATATAAAATTAGAATAATATTTCAATTTAATTTTGTTTCAGAAAATATTGTATATACTCAGCTTTACAGCACTAGGGATTATTTAGTTATTTTATGTGACAAAAAGAGTTCTTCTTTGTCTCGAAATTCAATTTACAGAATCCGGCTTTTAGTTGTAAGGAGGATTTATTAAATAGATCTCGAGGTGAATACGTTCTCTATTATTTTCTCGATCCAAAGTATAATTATCAACTGGGTTAAATAAATGTCAAATAATCTGTGTAGCTCGGAAACAAATTTTCTCGTTTCAATGACTAACCCTTTGGTTACACTTTTTTTAAAGATGAATTTTTTTTTCATTCTCAGACGGTTTCAAACTATTTTTATTAGTATATTGATGTATTTAAAAGTGTTTTAAAGTATGATACTCTTTAAAACAATCTATCATATAAAGTCCAACGTTTTGAACATTACAATAATAAGGTGTAGCAGCACATTCTGTCTCGTATCCTGTTTGCATGGTTACAAACTATATAAACTCTTCATGCAATCTTTTCTTTTGTTGTTGTCAAAATTAGAAAAGGAAAATGGCGTGCTATAAGATGTATGGGATTGTTTTTGATGATCGAACAACCAATTGCATGTTTGAACTGAGCATATTTTTCAATCCATTACCGATGCAATTCATGTAGAAAGAAAAAAAAGCTCCGGAATATACTGGAACGTGGTATAGCATGTAAGAAATAGGCGTGTCAAAATCCAAAAGAAAGCACATATACACATAGTAATGCGAGACAATAATGCAATAATGTTGCCAAGATAAGGGAATAAGAGAGAAGTCTTTTCGATCGAGTCTAAATAATATTATAATGACGATAATATCGGCAAAAGTTCAACACACGTATATGCGTGATCCGTAACCAAAGGACTGAAATATTTACGTTTGTATAGTATACAGCATTTTTATAATAAATTTTTGCTGATGAAAATAAACTACATTACATCTCTAGAGCATGTTATATATGATAATTAAATTCTGTTCAATAAAATGAGTAATAGCAAATACTCACAGAATATGAGAAGAGATTTGAACTCTTTTCAAAACTTAACTAATGGGTATTTTTGTTCAGGACCTAGATACTTAATTATTTTCTGAGGTTTAATTGGACATTTATGTCCTACTTGTATTTTTCATTACAAGAATAGAAGATAAGTGAAAGATTTTCTAAATAATTACGAAAATCAAATTAATTATTTGACAAGCATATAAATAATTATACCAATTATTATTCATCTATAATACATTATTGGTACTTCAATGCGTTAACTTATTCTTCAGATCAATGTTTTTTTTTTTATTGAATATAAATGATTAATCTTAGACTAGAATTATTGTCATTTGAACAAGTCAAATTAATTATTTGAGGAGAATTAGTAAAGTTGATTGTACAAGAAAGTCAGACATTTAGGAAAATATTCTAATGCAATATTTTTAAACCGTGTTATTTTTAGTTTATAGGTTTTGTTAGTTTCATTAACTAGCGTCACCTTTAGGAAACATATTTGAAGTGAAATATTCGGGCCAAATTATCACTCATAAATAAACTACTAAATTTAAAGTATTAGCTGTTGATTGCTGGCGTATATGAAATTATTGAGTTCTCAAAGCGTGTCCTGACGTTTTTTAGACATCAAATAATTTCATATAAGTCAGCAATCAACAGCTAATACTTTAAAATTAGTAGTTTTGATATGAGAGTGATAATTTGGCCCAAATATAGTTAGGTTTTCAATTGATAATAGAAAGAAAGCCAATTGAGGCTTCAGACTGACTGAATACGCTTAAGTATTATGTATAGAACTGATAGATTAACCGTATTGAATCGACTGCTTTTTAACAAGTTCGAACCAATTTTGGAGGGTAAAAGAAAAAATTTCAGGTAGAACCAGATTATGCTAGAATCTTTTAAGGTTCAGTATGAGACCTTTTTTAGAGAGTATAAATATATAGTCATAAAGACATCGGTATATACCCTTATAAAGAGCATCGTTTTCATGCTTTGTGTTATTGATTGTTCTGCGATGATAATCGTGGTTTCCAAGTGTCATCTGCAAACGTCTTCAAAATGAAGGTGAGTACGCGTTTAAAATTATGTCATACACAAACTATATAAAATCCAGTAGGTAATGAAAGTTAGCGTTTTCACGATCTATTTTAGTGGTCGTGTTACATGGACAATCGAGGATCCTGACTGAGATCCATAAACGTTCAAAAAACACTGCCAAGTACACAGTCAGTTCTTTTCTCTAGATTTTATTCCAAAAAAATATGGTAATTATCTTACTAAATATCATGGAGCTTTAAATATTTTCCATTTTCATGGCTGTTTTTATTTTAGACATTTTTGGATGACAATCTGGGACCTTGATTAAGATCCAAAACCGACTACAATTTTTATTGTGTTTAAACGCGTTTTTGAAAATTCTTGTCTACTCGGATAGAAATAAATTTCTAACATCATCTAATAAAATGCTATAGGGCTTGACATTTGTGTGGATGCTATTGCATGGTGGGTTATAAGAAATTGCTACATTTTTTATTCGAAAAATTGTCATTTTAGATAGTAACGGGCACAACAGAAATAATTACTGGCTTTTGTATTTCATTTTTTCATTATATAGTGCATTTTATTAAAAAGCAAATTATACCAGAAAATGCAGCGCGAAAAGCTCTACAATCTATAAAGTAAAGCTTATTTTAATTGTATTGTTTTTATTTTAAAAAACGCAAAATTCTCTGTAACTAATATTTGACACTGCCAAAAATTCATTTTTCTTATTTAAATAAACTATTCTTTGTAAATTGTAGAGCTTTTCATCCTGTATCTTGTAGTATATTTTGTTCTTTTAGTAAAACGCACCACATGATGAAAAAATAAAACACAAAAGCCGACAATTATTTCTACCACACCCGTTACTTAACAAATAATTTCCTATTAGTTTAACCAACTATAATATGTAAATAGATAATTTTATTTAGCGTTCGATGCTCTATTATTTGGTATATTATACAAAAAGTTTCATTAATTTTTTGTGATTGTAAAAAGGTTAACTCTATAAGTATGATTTTATGTCAGATATTCTCGTGAATGCTCGACCGTAAAATTGGATTAGCATTCCACTAGTTTATTTAAATGCACTAAAAATTTAGATTTAGAGTTTTTCAATGATACTGAAAAATATAAAAATACCAAATCAAAAGTATAAATTTTGACGAGTACCTCGAATACCTAACATAATCCTTGATGGTCTCATGGATCCCCTCTCTTTAACTATTACGTTCGTTTTATATTATTTCATAAAATATCTTAATTCATTTTCATCAAACTAGAGAATTATTTTTCTTTGAAATAATCGAATGTTATTTGTGTTAAAAATGAAACATTAATAAATTTTCAGGAAGGGAATTTTTAAAAAACTTCCATAATTTTCAAAATTACATACAAATAAAAAAATGAGTACTTAGAAAATACAGAAATTTCAAAAGCTATTGAAATTCACTTCTTAAAAATTTCATAAATTCGCTTTTTAAAACGTAATCATTGTTATGAAAGCAATTTTTATAAAAAAACAATCTTCTCTGTACTATTAGACACACATGGACTTACTGTTTGCACTATTTTATCTTTCACATATCACTGATATAATTAAAACGAAGAAAACTTCTCATTATACTTTTGTCGAAAACATTTGGAACACATTTTTCTAAACATTAACTTTAAAAAATATTAGTAATGAAATTGATGAAATTAACTCATACTCACACTAATTGGTTTTATCTGACTGTTCTTTTTTGGAATCATCAAAATTTTATAGGAATTATTGACATAAACAGACGAAAATTATTAATTACACGTTGCAATCAATCTATTGTATTATCTTACATATACACTCAATCAAGGAATTGAATTTTTGAAAGAAACAGTTGATCTAAATAGATTTAATACAAAGATTCAATGGAAATGCTCGTAAGTATATATATATAAGTTTTTCATAAGCAGAATAAATCAAATTACTATGTTTCTCTATAGCATAATTTATGTTTGTTTGATTAATCAATAAAAAACCGAGAACAATAGCTTTTGGTCAACAGTTTAATATCAATGAAATCATGTAGTCTCGAAAAGAACGAAATGAATTAATCACTTGAGCTCATATTTATTTAATACATCGGACAAAAAATCGTCGTAACTTTATACATTGTCTTTGGGATCGAAAGAATTGATGACAACGAGTGACGATTAAAGCATTTCCTATTCTCTCTTATTCTTTCTTTACTCAATGAATGATACATTCATTATCAAATAGTCGACAATGAATTTAACATTGTTATTATTGAGTATGATTATATCATTGATAAATGCTGATTGTGATGGACAATTTAAAATAATATGCTATTTTTCATCATGGACTGGCATTCAACCAGAAGCGAAAAATTGTACACATATTGTATACACATTTGCACGCATAGAAGATGATAATACACTCACTGGTGAGTAGTACTATTTAGTTGATATTTTTCTCATGTTACAGATTCTTGCTTGTGTATATATAAATTATCTGTATGATTTTTGATAGGTGTATGGAATAATCCTTTGAAAGAATTTAAAAATAGTAAAGATCCAGATCTTAAAGTTTTATTGGCTGTTGGTGGTCAAGATTATGCTATTAGACGAGCTAGTGAAATGATGTCGAAAAATGAATCACGTCAAAAATTTGTTATTTCAACAACAAAACTTTTACGAACACATGAATTTGATGGAATTGATTTAAACTTTGAACCAAGTGAAGCATTAGGACCACCATCAACATCTAATCCACAAGTAATTGAAGATAAAAAAAGATTATCAATACTTTGTAAAGTAAATTCTTATAAAATCGATTATAAAAATTTATACTTTGATTCATAATAAATAGGATCTTCAAGAAGAATATGCAGAAGAAGCTAGTAGAACAGGACGCGTACGTTTATTACTTACTATCACTATATCTGGAATAAGAAAACAGCTTGAATCACGTTTTGAATTGAATGAACTTGCAAAGTTAGAATTACATACTAGGTTTTTTTTCTTAATTATTTTATTTACATTCATACAGATGTGCTGATTGGCTTAATGTCCAAACGTATGATTATCGTGGTTCACATGACAAAATTGCTGAACATCATAGTCCACTAATGCAGGCTAAAAATGCTGGAGATGATGATAAAGATTTAAATCAGGTTTGCAACAGTATTTATTATATCAATATATTTGATTTTTTGAGATAGGATTCAGCAATTAAATATATTGTTAATACTGGTATTGAACCATTTAAATTATCACTTGGTTTACCAGCATTTGGAAAGAAATTTCGCTTAACTAGTGATCTACATGATCTTGGTAGTCCTGCTACAAGTGTCGGCAGTGTGCCTTATACAGAAGTAAAAATATTAAAAGATAAAAATTTATTTTATATATTAATTTTATTAGCTTTGCAATAATATTATGTCTGGTTGGCAACGAGTTTTCCTTGATGATCGTAAAGTACCAATTATGATCAAAGGTCAGTAATTGAAACAACCGTTATACTTACAATACAGAATGACTAAAAGGTTGCTTTACCAAAAGAAAACTGAATATCTCTGTTGTGTATCAATTAAACCAACTGATTTCTTTTTTATTTTTAGTAGAAGTTTATTCAAAAACATTTTTTTTCACAGTAATATTGCAAACAAATAATTCTCTTAAAATTTTTGTTAGTTTTACTAAAGAGATTTGATGTGTTAGCAAGCAAAGAAAACCCATGTAAAGTATTTCATAGACAGTTTTTAGCTATTATCTGAAAAGATAACCAGAAGAAATCAAAACAAACACTATGAAACATTGATTTTTGCAAGGGGGGAAAAAACTAATTGAAATGGCTGCGAATAGATGGGAATGTCCGAATAGTCTCTTCCCCCTTTGGTTTTTGCAAAGAAGTTGATGATGCGATACCTAGAAGGCTTTAATTGTGCGTTTTAGTTATTGGATGAATTCCAATATTTAAATTTACTAGTTCCAAAAATCTACTCTATTAGCATTAGTTTTGTATTATTTATGAAGGTTGTTTTAATTTCTTCTTGTTAGTTTTTTAGATAGAAATTAAAAATTATCTATAAAATATTTAACATAGATTTTTTCCTTTGTAATAGATCAAATTTATTTAGTGAGGTATGATTCCCATCCTATATATGCATTTTTTTCTTTAGGCGATGAAGTTATTGGTTATGATGATCTTCAAAGTATGGAACTTAAAGTAAGTAAAAATTTCAATTTAAAAATTTTATAAATTTTCTTAAAATAGATTAATTATGCTAAAGAACAACGTCTTGGTGGTATTGTTATATATCCAGTAAATTTTGATGATAGCTCAGGTCAATCATGTAGTCAAGGAAAATTTCCAATTGTTTCACTTGTAAAACGTTTAACATCAAATTATACTGTATCATGTTTACCATTAACAACACAATCTTTAAATACAACATTAGCACCACGAAATCGAACAAAAAATATAACTCCAAATTGGAAATTATCACGTCCAGATTATATAGGTACCGGTTTAGGATTAAATAAATATCATCGTAAAATGAACAATTCTGCTAATTTAATAAGTTCAATTAATACAATTCAATATCTTTTATTTAACTTTTTATTTTTTTCTTGTATAAATTCTGTTTAAAAAAAACAAACAAACAAACAAATCAAAATATTCTATTAAATTATTTTTTTTCCATCTAAAATGACACGCATATTTTCTTTATCTTGTTTTGATAAACATAAATAATTTTCACCTTGAGTTTGAATACAATATTCAGTTTTTAATGAACATGGTTTATCTAAACATGTTTGACGATATTCACATAATGTACCATAATAAAATTTTGATGTTGAACATAAACATTGATATGTACCATGTTCATCTTTAATACATGTACCATTATTTCGACATAATTTATATTGATCACATTCAGATGTTATATTACAAAGAGAACAATATTTTGGACACATTTCAGCAAAATATCGATCTTGAACCATAGTAGAATATTCAGTACACCAATTTTTAACATTTTTCTTTAATTTAGAATAGACTTTAATTAATTTTGAACAATCAGCTAAATCAATACATGTATATTTATCAAAATTTTTAGGTTTGATATATTTTCGTGGTTTTGGTGTTGTTGATTTAATTTTTTTTGTTGTTTTCGTTGAAGAATCTTTTTCTGTTGTCTAAAAAAAAGATTTTTATCTTTAATAATATTTTTTTATTAAACTTAACAAAATTTATATAATATAAACTCTCTTAATAGTAATTAGATTTTTTTTTTCTTTTTAAAAATATTTACCATTATCATCGTAGTTGTAGTTGGAGGTGGTGGTAAATGAGTACATTTACCACAACTATATGGACATAATTCTGTAATAGGTACACCATTAATAAGCATATATTTCATTCCACAATATTGACTAAACATAGGACATCTTGTAATTAAATCACCACATTCAGGTATTAAATGCCTGAGAGAAAACATATTAAAAAAAAAATGAATAATATTTTATTGTAATTTACTTTTTACATTCTTCACAACAAAGTCGACGAAATGGATATGTTGAATCATAACATAAATATGTTACATTCATACCACGTGATTTTAATAGATTAAGTGCATCCGGACAAAGCATATTACCTGTTGTTAATTTATCCATTAAATTTAACATTGGAATAGGTACATATAAATCTCCATATGGACAATTAGCTAAATCATTTTGTTTTATTGTTTGATTTGTTGATATACATTTTTTTTGTTCACATACATGATTTTCACCACATGGTGTTCCTAAATGAAGAATATAAAAAAGAAAATTTAATATAGAATATATAAAAAACTAAAACCATCAAATGCTCCATCTTGCCAATACATATAATCATCTTGTGCAGTTTTAAAACATCGTAATTGATTACAAATATTTTCTTCATATAATGTATGATTTTTACTATTATATGTAACAGAAATAAATGGAATAGCTTGTGGTCCATATTGTAATCGACATTGTTGATGAATATTAATTATTTGTCCTAAATTTGTTGAAATAATATTTCGAATTTTTTCTAATTTTGTATCATTTTTTGTACTAATTATTTTATTTTTCCAACATGTTGTTGTTGTATTATCAACAAAATCTTTTAATTGTTTTATTGAACATTCAGAAAAATAAGATAATTGTCGACGATCAATTGTATTCATATTTTTTGGAGACATTATATATCGAAAACGAGGATCATTACATTTATTTTCTGTTTCATCATGATTTAATCCAAGATTATGACCAATTTCATGTGTAACAGTTATTATAACAGAATATGCATTAAGATCTTCTTGAATAATTGAATATTTAAATGAAGGTAAACAAGCACCTAATACATAAGCTGAACCTGCTCCATCGATAAGATCTAAACGAGTAAATGTTATAATATGATCAGTATTATTATTGAAAAATTGTTTATCAAATTTATTTGTAGTATAAGCTTGATGTAATGATTTAAGAAGATTCATACTAATATTAGGTCGTAAATGCATATTATTAGGTGATTTTCGATAAGTATCTGTTAATGATGAAATATTTTTATATAATTCCCATGGAAGACGATGTTTATTAGTAGCAAAAATAATTTTTGATAAACGAATATGAACATCAAGAGTTTCATGAATTAATGATTGTCGATAAAGTTGTTCAACACTCATAAATACATGAATATAATATAGTTTAAGTATTTCAATTGTTTCTAATTCAGTTTTATTTAATAATGTTCGAAGATCATTTAAAATTAGACTATCAACTAAAGCAATTATTTCAAGATATAAATGACGAGATTTTTTCGGTATTGGTCGTGGAGTTGTTGTTTGTATAGTAGCATTCATTAATAGTTCAGTATCATTTTCAGCTGAAGGTATTGTAATATTTTCAATCGTATCAGGTAGAGAAACGGATGGAAGTGTTGATGACTTCATCTGTTCGGATGCAGGAAATCGTATTTCTTTTGTGTTTGAACTACTAGTTGTGATTTCTGTTTCATCTGTTTCATCTACTTCACGACGTTCACGATTATTAATCCATTCGATAATAACATATGCTTGTTCAATAATTGAATTTTTAGATCTAACAATATAAGCATCATTTAATGATCGTTTTGTTTTTGTTTGTGTTATTGACATTGATGGAGAAATATCATAAAAAGATCCATCCGATGTTTGTACCATAGCAAATAATAAATTCGAATCAGAAGGCACACGATTAATTACAGTAGCAAAACCGAGTGAATTGTCATCTGATTCAACATGATATAATTGAACAGTCGATAAATTTGACGAATTTAAAATTGTAGGATTATTATAATCATCAAGAATAACTACAGATGGTAACTGATCCTTTTCAGTTGACTTTTTTACTTCGACAAATTGAAAATGATTATTGATATTATTTACATTTAGTATTAAATCAAATGATGATGAATTATTAGAAACGATTAAATTTGTACTAATCAGTAAGAATAATAATAATACTAACGCCATACTATTTGAACTCTAATAATGTAAAAGAATCGTAGATACACTTATATAGAAAATTATTTATTGCATAAGAAGAACCTTTTTTCTATTTGCGTATCATTTTTCTTCTGATGTATCATCAGGTGTTGACAATCCTGACATTTGTTTTTCGCAGTGTGTACATATCTTTGATATTATATTAGATAATCAATGCCATCTTTTCTTATCCTTATCAAAGGCAAATATACATCAAATATAATGATGCAATTCGAATTAATAATCGCGTATATATCTTTCTTTTTTTCTTTCTAATTTAAATATATTCAAAACAACATATACTAAACAACAAAAATATCATCTATATTTCGTTCTTTTTTCACTTGACTTGTGCCCGTTTTGTATAAACAAATCATTTTGTGCGAACATAAAAAAGGCCACTTGAATATTGACTTACATCACCAGTCAAACAACGAACTATTATTATACCAACAAGCTATCAAAATAAAAAAA
>JAJEKB010010666.1:6308-18156 GCA_022393335.1 Macrotrachela quadricornifera | reverse complement strand
GTGATTATCAGTGATTAATAGTGATTAGGAGTGATTAATAGTGATTATCAGACTCCTAATCAACTGGTTCCTCCTTGGATGTTTTTTTAACCTTTATTGTTTTTTTAACCTTTATGTTTTTTTGACCCCAGACAAACAGACGAGCTTTCAGGATTGAGAACCAGTGATTATCAGTGATTAATAGTGATTAATAGTGATTAGGAGTGATTATCAGTGATTATCAGTGATTATCAGTGATTAGGGTGATTATCAGACTCCTAATCAGCTGTTTCCCCCTTGAGTTTTGTACATAGAATGATCTCATCAATATCTCAGTCGAGAGAAGAAGATGAGGGCAATCCGTTATGGATTTGCTGCGTTACGGTAAAAATATTCTCATTTTCTATGTAAATAATGAACTTTTCTAATTTTCTTTAAAGAAAAGATTTATCATAATTAAAACAAAACTTCAACTATCATATACCAATAATCATAGTGTCGAAAAACTATGAAAAACTCGTATATCTTGACAATGTATCAGTGTGATATTTGTTTCTTTTCGATGTTACCAATGCCAATTTTTTCAGAGTAGATAGAACTCGTTAAAAGCTATAAAATGATACAAAATAATAGGGATAGATATGTTGCGCTTAATATTTCTTCAAAGTGACACGTGAGAAAAACCATGAAAAAGCCATATAACTTAGTTGTGTGTCTATGTGACATTTGTTTGTTCTCCATAGAGCCAATCTTATTTTTATGTACTCGAAAAGTAAAGCTCACGATAGATTGATTTTGATCAATCTGTCTAAAAAAGTTTTATCGTTGAGCGCACTAAGGAACTGCCCCTTAGGCCCTACGGATGCTATGTTTTTGTCCCGTAGGGCATAGTGAGGAGTTAGTTCTGAAGACTTTATTTATTTGCATAAATGAAAATTTGTTTATTTAGTTAAAGCTTGTTTCATATTATAAACTCATGTTAATAAGATCAAAGTGTGTTACAAATTGTTGAGGATTATCTTGAAAAGGTAAAAGAGCATCATAATGGGTACCATTGTAACAAATACAAAATCCTAATTTATTCATAAATAAATTCACCATTTTCTGAAGAAAATAAACAAAAACTAAAGAAAATCAAAGCAAGAATTATTGTATATAATGAATATTTTTTCTGGTCAATAGTAATTTACGGACTTAGAACGTACCTAGACTAGATCAATTTAAAATTTTCAGATTCGGATCTGGATTTGTACCCGGCGAGCTCTAGTCGACACATTATAGGATGACTCATACGTTTTATTCACTTTTTGAAGTACATATAACTCAGATTTAAATCCGAGATTTCCTCATTTATTTCTAAAGCATACGATCTATCACTGGTGATATTTATGTTTTATACAACTACACAGTTGGATAAAAGTCTTCTCCTCCACCTTTGTTTCTATAATATCATATTTTGCTTCAAACTTATAGTCAAGCAAAGATATGACATAAGAGTTTTATTTCAAAATAGTATACATCATACTGAAATAAAACTCATATGTCTTATCTTTATTTAACTATAAATTTGATGCAAAGTATGATAGCATTGAGATAAAGAGGGAAAAGATTTTTATCTGAGCATATAAATCACTTAAAGTAAGTAAGAAGATTTAATATATTTTTGTCAAATTTATTTAATTTAGTTGTTATGTTGAGAATTGGCTCGCACAAATAGAACTGGTTCAAAATGAAAAGTATCATCAGCATAGTCATTAGTGTCTAGCTAATTGAAATGAATACGATTGTGTTAAAAGAAATAATTTGCAGAAAAGGATCAGTTGAATACATGTTGAGAATGATTTTAGAATCTTCTGTATCTGTGTCGAAATGCACCTTGATATCTTTATGTAAAAAGAAATATATCCTCAAACATAACAGGGATATTTCATAAAATGTGTCTCGTTGCAATGTCTTAGAAATATATTTTTCCAAGTTATAAATGAGATCTTCCATGATGAGAACGTATTGGAAATTCCAGAAGAAAGTGTACAAACGAAGCAAGGTATTAAGTAATGAACATCAGGTTTTTATCCAAGATGTTCTTATTTCAGAAAGATCTCTTCATATACAACAGTTTTTAATGCGCATCACGTTAACTAGATCCTGCTAAGACGAGGAAAGTAAAATATTGTCTATAATAAAATAACTTAGATATTAACCAAGAGTTTTTGAACTGTTCTCTAAGAATTCATGGAAATTTTTTAGAAAAACAATATATCACCAATGATGACAATATTAATCTTTTTTTTACAAGTGCGTTAGAATCACCAATCGAAGAACCACAAAACTGTATAAAGATGATATGTCTAGCTGCAATTCTAGACATTGAAATGCAAATTGTAACGCCATTTTTTCAAGAAAATAATTGAAATGATCTTCTCTTTGTTGAATTTTATTGAGAAATCAATTTTTCTGACCTATTAGAAAATAGTCATTCGTTGAGAAAGTCGGATTAAAATTCTTAGGAAAGTAATCAGAAAAATAATTTCGTATGTAGTTCAATACGTCTTCATCTTCTCTTTCCAACATTGAAAGCAGCAGCTGTCTATGTCATTCATTTCAAAAGTTATTAAAGATTGTTATGTGGTATAGGAATGAATAATAATTATCAATTCGCCATTATTTATTTTAAAATGATCATTAGTAATGAGAATTTTGTTTCGGAACAAAATTCAACATTAATGAATTGTGGGTATATTCTTTTAAATCACCTTGTATTTTTTGTTCTCGCGAATATGCCAAATTCAAGTTGGAATATAAATCAATGAGAAAATCTCTTTCAGATAACTTTGATTATGTCTCATTTGGATTTATCTTTCAACGAACATGCTATTACTACAAAAAATGAAGAATCAAATACTGCTGTAGAACAACAAAGTCCAAATGATGTGAAACCATCAAAGTTTTGGTCATTACATAATCTTAGTGCTTATTGGTCTGATCCTATATATCGTAAAATGTTATGGAATATTCTCTTATTATCATGGTCATGGTGCCTTGGTCAAAGCATATTTTTCATTGAAATAAGTACAGGCACACTAGCAGCTACGAGTTTTACTAATTGGTATCTATCAACAATTCCTATTGGTGTAATGCTCTTTATTGGTACTATTGGATCGATCTTTTTACCACGATCGATAGCTCGTTTTGGGTATAGAGTGTCATTCTATTTCGGTGGTGTAATGGGTATGATTGGAACTGGTCTTTGTATTGTGGCAACATGGTATAAACTCTATTGGTTGTTAATAGTGGGTGCTGGATTTATAGGTGGACAGGTACCATGTACATTATACTATCGTCTGGTAGCATTACAATTTTCGACAGAAAAATTTGCTTCAAAATCAATTGCAATAGTCACTGTTGGTGGTTGTCTATCTGCCGTCATTGGGTAAATTTATAGTTACTACAAAATTGTTTGATAAAATTATTCTTGTTCTATTTCCGAAGGAAAAGAATAGAAATATAGAGACATAGCTATTAGATTAAGACTACGCTTTGTAGTCACTACTCTCAATTTTATTTTCTTATCCGAGAGTATGAAAAATGTATATTAGATGTTCTCTTTTATTTAAAAGTCTTATTTTTGTGTTTTTATTATAGGCCAGAGTTAGCCAAGCATACAGTAAATGCATTGTCAAAGCCATATAGTGGTGCTTATTTGATCGCATTGAGTGAATGCATAGTGCTTCTACTCACCATAACAATAATCCAATTTCCCGATGTTAAAAAGACTCACAATACATCAATATCGACTTCGTTATCAATAATTCCGGATAGTAGTCTTAGTAAAACTGGTCGTTCAATATTTGTAATAGCTAGACAACGAACATTTCTAATTGCTGCTCTCGGTGGTTTTGTTTCATGGTCAGCAATGGCCATTCAAATGTCTGCTACACCTCTTGCAATGTCTGCTGTTGGATATAATTTTGTTCAAGTAACATCAGTTGTTCAATGTCATCTATTGGGAATGTTTGCACCATCATTTTTTACTGGAACTCTATGTAATTGGTTTGGAGGCCGATTAGTTATACTAACTGGATTTTTAATTGAATTGACAGGAACATTATTATTTCAACGTGGATATCAATTTGGTTATTTTAATTTAGGCTTAATTATTGTCGGTATTGGATGGAATTTTGGTTATGTAGGATCATCAGTATTGTTAACGAAATCACATCAACCAGAAGAAAAAACTAAAACACATTCATTATATGAAGCAATAATCATGCTTAGTATATCAATATCATTCCTTTCAGCAGCATTTGCAGAACAATTTCTAGGATGGTTCATTTTAACTGCAAGATTGATTAGCATTTATTTAGGTGTAGCTATATTCATATTGGTCATAGATACAGCATTCGTATTTTATAAAACTAAAGATATACGAAAAGAAATAACAGCTAACAACAAACAAGTACAAATTTCAACATTATCTATACAAGTCACATGATTGATGATATTTAACTATGAATTAGAGCTATCAGCCTGGCTTAGTACTTGTCAAGTCAGGCCAAAGTTGCTAGCCTGGTTATCATTTAATATTTATTTTTTCTCTAATAAACTTCAAAAATAAGGTGGGATTCATCTTATTAATTTTAGACTTCTATTTATTCGAGCAATTTTATATTATGAAATGGACAACAGTTAATTCATTAAATTCCAGTAACAAATTTATATTTTAATAACAAAAAATCACTGTTCGATCAAAGCTTTTGTTGGCTCTAGAAAGGGGCTATCAGGGATTATTTTTTGGGACTTATTTTCTACTTATTTATTGATATAGTCGTAAATGTTAGTCTAGGCGTATTACTGGATATATATGTTTTGTCTCATTCTATTTTATTTTGGATCATTTGTGAAGAAAAACAAGACATTAGTTTATGAGTAACCTTGAGTTTTGTTCATGAAATTTACCATAAATGAATACAAGAATAATGAATAAAAAAAAGTATTTACATTGGTTTACACGATTTATTTTGCTACAGATTTGTCTTCGTTAATTGTTTCCCAATTTTAATTATTACTTTTACAAAAAACTAAAATTTTCGCTTTTGAGGATTTACTTTTTGTTAAAAATATATCAGAAAACGAAAACAATGGAAAAATTAACTTGACTTACCTATCTCAGTACTCGAGATAATAGCAACACAAGAAGTTTTTGGATAGAACGAGAGAGAACATACATCAATATATATCTGAAAAGAAAGACACACGATCATTCTCTTATGGTACGTCTATTGTATATTCCATAAGATAAACATAAATGATTTGTATTGAACTCCATTGTAAAGAAGATTTAAAATAAAGAAAGAAAAGAATTAATTTCTATTGAAACCTATTGCGAAAAGTATAGGAAATAACTGATGCAATTTGAATCTGTTTATTAGGACGATTTTAAATAAAAACATAATCGGTAAATAACCTATTTCTAAATCATTTATACATTGCTTACTTGAATCTATAACTTGAATCAAGCAGCTATTCCAATCAAATAGGCATAAGAATAGTTTGATAAGGAAATTAATGTGGATGTTTCTTCTTTGCAGAAACTATAGAAGGCCGAGTTTACAATATTAGAGGTAACTGATCAAGTCAACTTTAAGAGATTACGTAACAATATGAGAGAAACCTTAAAACGCTAACTATCACCAATTAGGAATGAGTTCAATATTAGAAATGAACTTTGACGCTGTACAATAATTATCATCAAGCAAACATTAGAAATAAAAAACTACATAAGATGTTCGAGTAGAATGATCTTTTTTAGGTAAGTATAGCTTGTCTGTCAATCTGTGTGTTGTGTTCAAAGGGTTGATACATTGTAAGTCAACTTTGCGAGCATAATTGTTATAAAGAGCTAACGAATTGTTCATATCAGTGTAGTATGATAATATTATACATTTTTTGATATGACAATATGTGCAAAGAATTAATTAACAACAAGAAAAGTAGCATTATTATGGAGAGACTAATATTTGCTTTCAATTCTATTAAACGAGCAAAGAAAGAGAAGAACAAGATTTATTGGTAACTAATCTTTAACTAAAATTTCTTGTATAAACTCGATTGAAGAGATTGTATGCCTAGAAGATATGTCAATAAGCGGACAGATAAATCAAGTAAAAGAGATGAATTTCTAACTTACAGCGACATAGATACTTTTCCTTATCCATTGTAGATAGAAGCCATAGGTAGAAGTTCTATTTATTCAGATGAAAATAGTCAAAATGAAAAAGTTTTGTATTCTGCTTGACGCATTGACGTGTGATGAATGACAAATAGTACTATTCAATGGTATCGTAGTGTCATAGAGATGAGTAAATAAGTGCTAACGTGCATCAACCTCGTTTGATTTACGTGATATATAAGTAAAATGAGCGCTGATTTGAAAGAATTTGAAGAACTCGTACAAATTCTTTGTTTGACTTTCTCATTTTTTTGTTTGTTTTGAATAAAACTAATAATAAATGATGCATCAATATGTATGTGATGATGTAATCGAGAGTCGAAATACAAACTTAAAAATATGTGGATTCAATGAAAACGAAGAAAAAAGGATTGATCAGTTCGTTTCGCAACTGTAGTAATAGATCTGTGAATTTTAGCAATAATGTTTTGTTCTTATCAAAATCTCAACCATTTCAAAGAGGTCTTATCGAATGGCTTGAATTCGGTTACCCGTAAGATAGGATAAAACATTTATGTCTGCTCAAAAATGCAAAAGAATCTAAAATGAGACAGACTACTTTGCTATTGCCTAAACCGAAGATTAGTAATTGAGAAATCCTAGAAGGATCTTTCAGCATTCTGAATCTCAATGATCCCGTCAAGTTTCATTCAGTATTTTATCCAAGATTTGTTCAAATCCATGCTCGGATATATTTTTTTGAATTAAGTTTTTAGAATGGATATGTGTGAACAAATAACGGAAGAACAAACTAAGCAAATAACATAACTAATCGATTCTATTCGATAAACTTCGTCTCTTTTCGAGATGAGCCTTGTATAAAGAGTACGAAAGTTTTTAAAAAATTAATTCGCCAAAATTGCACTCGCATATTTTTCCATCATTTTGGATTTCGTTGATCCACGCATTTCACATCGTTCATCAATCAACCTTTTGGCTAAGTTCTGATGTTGATTATTATTCGAATACACCGCCGAATGGATCAGTAATAAAGAGAAAATATCTCGTTGTGCATTTGATCCGCCAGCAATAGAAGTTCGATTTCGAATGGGATACAAAAGTTCCACTATTTGAGCATAGTCTTCTTCGTCAAAACGCTCAAGCGCGGTAAATATTGACGGTCCAATTTCACGATAAGATTTTCCGATATCTGTAACGGATGATTCGACTGTTTCTTTGTTGCAGTATCGGCAAAATTATCTAGGACGAAATAGTGATAAAAATCTAAGAAAAGTGATTGATGATCATGCAAATGACTATTAAGAAACTGTCTTAATCGAGAATTCGGTTGTGATGGATATGAATGTCCAGCGAGTTTGAGACGATAGATCAACGAAGCAGCATCGGTATATTTTAATCGACTCAATTCTGTTCCATCGTTATTCAAATAACAATGCTGAAGAATTACTTCTACTTTTCCCAAGTTATCTTGTGCCAATTGATATGTGGTGAGAGTAAATCGCATTGGCTCCAATGCTTCTCAGTTTTCTTCAAAAAGTCAATTTCTTCCGATGTTCGGCCTACAGACTCCATAGTATGTGCTAGGGCATGTGTGGCAAACACATCATGTTCATTGAGTTCCAGTGCAAATTTCAGAGTCATGATATCAAAAGGATAATTCAAAAGAATAGGTTCTCATATTTCAGTAGCACGCGATCGATAGCCAAGTGACCAATCGATGAGAGCTTGTGTATGAAGTTTGATGTAATAATTCGATGAAGTTGTTACATTACCGAGTGTTTCAATAACTTGAGCATGTGCCAACGCAGCTGGACGAGGTAATGAAAACATTCCAAGAACAGCAGCTAGAATACGACTACTAGCACAATTGGGATCGGAGACGAGAAGATGAGATATACTGGCTTTGATACCACCCAATTGCTTATCATTGTACCTAACAAAAGAAAGAATTTGTTTGAGCATTCAAAAACAATCTTTGTAATCAACTTACCAACCAACATATTGCGTCAGTGTTGCATCAAAACAATTTGGCTATTGCATTGCTTGTTGTATCGATTGGAATTCCATCGTCCTGTAGAGTTTGAACAGCACGCCAATGGTCTCGAAATAGCATTGCCAAAAGTGAATGACTACTCTCAACTTGCTTGTTACTCGTTAAAATAATTCTTTTATTATATCTAAGATAAAATATAGATATATGCAGGTGTGAAAAAGAACACTTGCAATGGTTAGATTAATAGAAAAATTTAGTAGCGCACATTTCTGATAGAAGTACGAACGTAAAAGATTACTGCTGCAGTTATTTATCTTTTGTTTTGTATGCTTGGTTACAAATCAAACATGCTGAAGGCATCACTCACGCTAGTAAATTAGTCGAAGAGAAAAAAAGTAGGACTTCATCTACTGCACACACATATCTACTCGAAACGAGATAGTATACAACCTTAGGCTGTAAAGATTATTAAAGATGTTAAGCATTGTTAAATTCGGATGATGAATGACATAGGGATTAGGTTTTCATCTAAGGCACCGACAGATTCTTATGCTATATATACACATTCATCAACACATTGAAACTAAACAGTAATAATTTTATAATGGAAGTGTATCTGTTGTAACGCACAGACATACCTCCTTTGTTAATACATTCATTTCTAATGCTTCTAATGCCTGTCGTACAAATTATAGCTTTTTGCGTCTATTGCAGAAAATTTTAATAAAATCTTTTTTTTAGATAGTGAACAAGAAGAACAAGCATCTGTGGGTCATAGTTACCAAAGCGACTTAACGAAAAATGATATACGAGAGCAAATATTCAATGAAAGTATGCAGTATACCATATGGTTACATGAAAAATAGATATTGTTTATATTATAGATCGTTATGATGATGAAATGCTTGCTTTTCACCAGCTACAATCTTGACTCTAAATCCGGTATCGTCCAATTTTTCATCACATTTTAAAAAAGATATCGTACATTTGGTGAATAGTAATAATATTCATTAGCATACAGCAATATGCTACAAATATTAAAAAAAACGTGGTAATCCCACTTATCGAATGCGTATGCCTAGAATAATCGTAGAATAATCGACAATTGATATTGAAACAGGAGTAATTCAGCTGAAACGATAAATAACTTTAATGAATACATTATCACTGCATGCTGTTGTAATATGGACATTAAATACATTTTTAGTGGTAATGATTCGAAGGCATTGGTATATTACATTACAGATTACATAACAAAATCAAAGCAATCATTTTATGATACATTTCGTCTCATGTCGAAAGCTATTCAATGTTTAGAAAATACGAGCTAAACATATCAACATCAATCTAAGCACAGAGAAAAATCACGTAGGTTTATTCTTGGTTGCTATAATACCCTTGCTTGACAAAAAGAACTATCGAGTGTTCAAGTTGCTTCTTATCTTATGGGTTGGCCTGATTATTATACAACCCATGAGTCTGCCAATATTTTCTTATTGGTATTGAGCACTATATACAAGCAACTCTAGCACAAGAAAAAATGAAGTAACAATACTCAGCGGAGAATAATTCTATCTCTATATGTTTCTATTCAAGAATATATACTAATAAGATTTTCAATAATTCTTTAATTTGATTAATCTTCTCTTTATTTCGACTTTCAAAATAATGTATGCTTCCTCTTTTTTGAAGTATTCTTGAGCAAGACAACAAGTTGCATTTCGCTCAGTCAACGTTAAATTTTTCTGCGAGTAAGTGAATGGAAGGTTGCTTTTAGTAGTTGAACATTGAATCAAATAAGTAACATTTTACTGATAATATCAGAAATATTGAATTCACATTAAATGAATTCTAGATTTATTTAATATGCTCTATTCTAAAAATTTACTTTATCAACTTATTCTCACGGAACTGTGGATTTCAACAAAATGAAAAATTTATCCGCTGCGTGGATTTTTCCATAAAAAAATTTACCTAGAGAAAAACTGACAGCGAAAACCTTTTACATCTTTTGGCCTTCAAAGTCAGGTATCCACCTGCGTTACTCGATAAAAAAACTGTGATCGTAGTAGTTTTCGCACAAAAGATGATAAGATACTTTAAAATTAAAAAATACTTTTATTAGTAGTAAAAGGACACTGAACATACTTGTCTGTTAATAAAGGTTATTGACTTTTCTCTTCCATAAATATCGAATTTCTAAAGAATAAAAAATTTTGAAAAAATGTAATCCAGTTGACTTTTCAATTGTCCATGGCTGCTCAAACCTCAAAATAGACGATTCGTTACCATTACTTAGGAACAGGGAACTGATCTATTAACCATTACAGCCCTAAAAAAAAATTTTGAGCTGAGAGTACACGAAAAATCAATTTATGTTCATAGTAAATAATTTTATTTCATGCAGAATTTTTTTCTCTATCAGATCGTATATAAGATTGACGAAGATATAAGTTTATCGGTAGTGACAGATACTGAATAACGCTCTACTGATTTTTTTTTGTTTTTTAATTCAAGGCTATAAAAAAAAGTGATGTACAATAGATACTACCGCAAAAAAGCAAGGGCAGTTCAATTGTTTCGTATATACAGACCGAACTCCAATGTTCAAGTTTGGTGCATATCTAATTGAATCCCCCCAGCAAGGACGAAATCAAGTTCATGTCAACATATCCACTCTCATCTTTAATCTTCACCGTATCATCTGCCTTGTTTTGAATGTCACTAAAAGGAATTACGATGTTGAGCAGACAATAATCACGTTCACAGAATGTATCGCAGAATCTCCAAGTTGAATATTGATCGATATAGGAGATAAAGTGAATAGAGCTGTATTTCTATCCAAGAATGAAATTGATGTCGAATAAGTTTTCTCGTTATACTTAAGTTAGTTATTCAGACAGAAGACATTTGTGAGCGAAATCTATTTCTACAAGACCTTTTTCGTCATATAGTTGGTTTCTTTTTGGAGTCTATGTTATATTTGTTTTTGATATCAATAAGGTTTTGTACGCGTGCATGTTGTTCTTCTAATTGTTTCAATCCATTTTGAAGTTATTTCCAAGTAAGTTGGAAAAGAATAGCTGTAAACAGTCAACAGATTGCGTCATTTATTGATTGCATATCTTGCTTGTGTTATACAGGTAAAGACAACTACTCACATATACGATAGGTAAACATAACATTTCTATGCGTAGAATAGGGGAGAGAGTCTATATATCGACGAAGTTTTATTCATTCTCTACGAATGCCACATAGCTGTCATAATGTCATTACACTGGGTATCCAGAGCTAAACGTCTCGATACCCAACGGGGTAACCAAATGAATTTGATTACCTTCCAGGCTGCTTACCATATTAGATAACGATCTCATTACCCGATAATGAAACGATATCCTCCGGAAGCTGAGGAATTTGAGTGAATTTGATCAAACGATCTCGTTACCCGATAATGAAATGATATCCTTCAGAAGCTGAGAAATTTGAGTGAATTTGGTCAAATCATCTCGTTACCCGATAATGAAACGATATCCTTCAGAAGCTGAAGAATTTGAGTGAATTTGGTCAAACGATCTCGTTACCCGATAATGAGATGATATCCTTCAGAAGGCAAAGCACAAGGTGAGGGTACTTCGGGAGCTGATCAGAAGGCAAAGCACAAAGTGAGAGTGCTTCGGGGGCCCGAT
>JAJEKB010010661.1:562-12489 GCA_022393335.1 Macrotrachela quadricornifera | reverse complement strand
ATCGATGGATTGGTCGAGTACATATACCTCGTGTTCATTTTCCTGCTCGTATTGATCGTTTCAACGCTTATGCTATTCATGGTCAAGGTGACAAACGCATCTATGAAGCACTCTATCCGGCACCACCTCAAAGTGAAAAACCTGATTTTCATCGGCTTGAATTGTTTCAACCATTGAATTTTGAACTATTGCTTAACGTTGGTGAAAAAGATGGCGAGAGTTGGAATAATCATGCATCTCGTTCATTGTCATTCTCTTCTTTTATGCTAATATTTTTCTCTTTAGCTTCATTCTTACGAAAGCTATGACAGTTGACAACAATCCGAGAAAATTTGATTCATTTTGATTAAGCATCATCTATAATTTCTTCCTAAAATGTCTTTATCGAATAACATAAAGTTCATTTTTATATGGAAAATAAAATAGTGACTGAAAAGACGAATTTCATTTGAGATAGTGTGTTTTCATTTCTTTATCGTTTTATTGAAAAGCAGAGCAGCTTAGATACGATGAAATGTTAGCTACCTTCCTGATAGTATTCGTTATAGTTTATGGATTCATCTGTACTAGAAGTATATGCCACCATAGAAAGAAATAGGAATAATCATATTCAAAATAAAAAATTGTTTCTTAAATTTTTCAAAAACAAATAAACTACAAGTATCTTTAAAGCGTAAGAAACACTAATCAAAACTATCAGAATCAGTTTAGTTTTCACAATCTATATCGATTCATTCCAACTCGAAATCCTTTAGCCATGTTTTATACCTTCTTCTTTTGTGTGAAAATGCGTACAGAGACGTGTATACTACATTATAAAGTGCTGTATTCAAATAGTAATGAATATTTCCATTATAATTCTACAAACTAGATTTTGTAGTACAATAATACCAGTTTCTATAAGAAAAAATTACACGACATTGTGTTATTTGCAATGGCCCACAATATTGATGATTAGAAGTTATAACCTGATTTAAATCAGTGTATCTTTTAGAAAAAAATCAGCGCTGCAATGTGGCATAGTGTCGAGTCCCTACAAAAAATCTAAACATACCAGAAGTAATCCTATGTTCGAACTTCAATCCAAAGTTTTTCGGAATCCAACACTTACGTAAGAGTTCGGTTGAAATTGTTTCATCTGACATGTAATCTCACAAATGATTCAGTCAGAGTGAAAAAAAATAGTATTTCAGGATTTTTGGGTACACAGTTTGAGCTATCAAAACTATAAAACTATCATTTCATAGAGCAAATATAGAACTCTTTGAAAATATTCCTAAACCAATCACTCATGACTCTACTCGAATTGGCTGCTTCATTCACCTACGTTACATATAAGAGTAGAAAAGAAAAACAAAACTTTATAGTACAGCGTAATAAAAATAAACTATATACGAGAGATTCTCATCTATGGGCGTCTTATCACCGTGTGTATGAATTATCACGGTTCATAAACCCAGGTAAATAAACAGTATCTTGAAAAAAGCCATTAATGGCATTAAATATAAATAAGCAATATAACTTGCTACCTACAAACATCAAAATAACTTCGATATATTTCACCATTAATCTTCAGTGCGAGTGTATCTAGTTATCTATATACTAGTTTACCTACCTAAAGAAGTCTTGAATATGTCTTGATCGATTTTGCAACGATAAATAAGAATAATATTATTTCGTCCATGAGATACCTAATTCGAGTTATAATATAAATGAAGTTGTAGAAGCTATTTTTCATTTCGAAAATAAATAAACATATAGGACCATTAATTATCTGAACTATAAGAACTGTAAGAAATAACCACTTTCATATAAGTTAGAAAAAAAATTTTTTTTTGTTTATATCATTTATAATAAATGATAAATGACCACTGATAAAAGAGAATTGAGTTCACTTTCCTTCCAGGACATACAAGGTCTAACGGGCATAATGATCAAGCACATCTCGTCAGCTAAGGGTACTACGAAATCGAGATACAAGAATCGACCATGAGATATTTAGTTCGAGTTCAAATATAAATGGACCATCAGCTGCATTATATCAGCTCGAGAATAATTAAAAAAATTTTCGTCGGCTCTTCCTTAGCAAAAAACCAAAAGATAAAATTTCTTCTAATTATAAATTTATAATTTGAGAGGCGCCGCGCTGCGCGAGGGTGCGGCCCTAGTTATAACTTTATGATTTGGATAAATTTTATCTTTTACTTTTCTAGCAGGTATAGATAGCTGTTTTAATTTTAGTTATAAATTTATATTTAGGACACTATCTTTTGCTGTTTTGCTAAGATTATTTCATTGTGCGACTTGGAATCGTAAATTTATAATTTGAAATGAGACACTTATGTACGTTTAAGAAAAAAAGCAAAAGACACAATTTGTAATTGTAAATTAATAATCTAAAAAAAAATTTCTCTCTTGCGTTCATTATCGCAGTGTAGAATTTTTTCGTAAGTTTCATTTCTTGTCTAACTGGAATTAGGCAGCTGCGCAGTAGGTCTGTACAAAAAGTTTACCATTTATTAAAATTGATTTTAAAAAAAAAACTTTATTTCTTTTTCGAGCCCACAGGAAAGTGGTCATTGCAACTTCATTTATATCATAAGTCGAATTAGATAGTTATTCGACTGTTACCTTCCAATATCCTTCGATATTGACCTACACATTTTCTTGTTGGTAAGTTAAAGATAATTATTAAAGACTTCCAAATGAAATGCAGAATTTGACGAGATTACAAAATTTTCATCATCGTTATAAGAAGTAGAGTCACAAAGGTAATAATACATTGAAAGAGACAGAACAGTTAAGTTAGAGAAATACTCTACGTCATCAACAAAAAAAAAAATAAGTAAAATAATGAACCCTTTTGGAACATATGACAGTTCAATAAACTCTTTGAGGGTTTAATAGTTTTTTTTATTGTCGCTGATGTATAGTATTTCTCTAACGTAACCGTTCTGTGTCTTTCAATGTATTATTACCTTTGTGATTCTACTTCTTATTACTGTGATGAAAATTCTGTAGTTTCGTAGAATTCTGTACCGATTTATTATCATCTTATACTCTTTTTTATTTCATTCGTTTTCAAGTCTTTAATAATTATCTGTAACTTTTCAATAAAAAAAAGATGTAGCTCAATATCAAATGACATTTATATGGGAAAGAGAGCATACCGTTAGGATAGCAGAAGAGATGAGGAAAAAAGTAAACATGACATTGCATCAATCATTACATTAATCAGCGAGCAAGAGGTCACAAAATACGCTTGGTGAAGGTATCTCAATAGATCGAGATAGAAAATTTGTAAGATTTGGCGTTAGTCTGTTAAAACTTATGTATTCAATTTGAAATTAATACAAATCTGTTTTCAGTACGCATACATTTCGTCCCAAATTTATTGCATTCCATTACTCCTAGTCCTTTTATAATTATCCTATCGAACATGTCACTTGTAACGACTCTACTGAATATAATGCCATATGTAAAGTGATAGTGATTACAAGATCCTTGTATAAATAGTATGAATACAGAAAAATATAGGTTATCCAGGACAAATATTCAAGGTTTAGGGATACATAATATATACAATAATATTTTTGTTAAAGTTAATCGATCATATTACAAAAGGAGTAAGGACATAGTATGTTTGACAAAATGAATGTTCACCGTGTTTTGAAGTACAAGAAGCTCTGTTCTAGCTTTTACGTAATATTATGCACGAAGTTTTAGAAGACAGGCTTCACAACATTCCATCAAAGACTTTTTCGTGTAAAAAAGAAAGAATGACTCTGTAGCATCATATGAGAAAGGCAGACGCAAGTTTTGAAAAGTTTAACTATGCTGATGATGAAAAAATACCTACAACTTCGGAATAAGTTTTCTTTCCAAACATATAGTGATCGATTTTACTATTTTCAGAGAAGAATCAGCGAATCTGTTGAACTTGCGCTACTTGTTTCTACTATCTTACTTTTTTTCAATATATTTTGTGATTAAAATATAGGTTTTAATTTCATCCGCATCCTCCGCAATTCTATCGTTTTATTTATACGGGCATTTTAACTTTTTCGATTTTGTTTTTCTTTCGTTCTTTTCTTTTCTGTTTCTGTGTATAATATGTCATATTATATACATATAAGAAGAAAGAATGTTTTGAACAAGAAAAATATTAAAACAAGCCTTATATTTTCACCTTTTATCTAATTTAATTATCAGTTTGAATAAGGTTGAATAATTTTTCATCTAATTAGTTATATATACTTGACTGATTGACAACATGAATAATATGTCTGTATGAGCTTTTACTTGATACATGAAAAGCGATGTAATTTATAAGATAGTTGATGATAAATTTGATTCATAGTCAATGTTTTTAATATATTATTAAAAGCAATTTTCCACGTGATCGATTCTCAAAATATTTCTTAAAGAAAAAAAGACCTTCTCATGTATTTTTCTGTCAAATATTCAATCGTATTTTTTTTGACACATATTCATTAGTATCTATTTTTTTGTTTTGAATATAATTGCTAAAACGATACGCCCATATAAATTATGTTTTATCACATTACAAATCGATATATATATATGTATGTACATCCATTACAAGATAAAACATCACTATTTGTGAAAGTTACTCTAATAATAAATGATAAGTAATAGTCATAAATTTTTTTTTCAGTAGAAAAAAAATATTGCGTATTTTTTACTTTTTGAATAGATAATAACAATCAGATGATCATTTTTTATTTAATATTATTATTTATTCATTATCTAAATGGTGCTTTTACACCGGATAAAACTGATTATGATGCTTATGGTTCAAAATTAGCAATAAATGAATATTTTATTGTTAAAATTGAAAATGAAAATAATCCACCAACATTTTTAATTGAATTGGCACCTTATAATGATACATCATCATCATTTAATTGTTCCATTTCGTTTCCAAATATGACAGATCATTATATCTATACTATTGTTCCTCGTCAAAATCAAACACAATTTTTCTTTGGTGGAGAATTAATTAATGGAAAAAATGGAACATTTATAGGTGCAGTAAAATTTAATAATACTTCATTAACATGTGATAATAATTTTTCTTATTTTATACAATATTTTGATAACTATGAACATCAAGAATATTATGTTATTGATGCTGCATCAAATGGTCGTTATGCTTATGGTTTTTCAAATAGATTTATTTGTATATTTGATTCACAAAATCCATCTATTTTGAATTCATGGGATGGAAATTTAACATGGCCAGATACATCATTTATGCCACATTCAGTTAAATTAACCGAAAATTTTGGTATTATAGCAGGATTTATACTTAATCCAATGGATACAATAGCAAAATATATTCCAATAGTTTATTTAATAAATTTTAATTTATCCAATAATCATCCAATTATTGTTGATGAATATAAACCTATTGCTAATCCAGGTACATGGCAAGATTTATTAACTAATTCTGATGCTAATATTTATTCATCTAAATATGATATGTCTATTAGTATAAATAAAAATGGAAATATTTTAGTTGGAATGCAATTTATTAATCGAGTATTTTTATTTTCTGTAAATTTAACAAAATCAAATCAATTAAATTATATTAGCAGATATACAGGTGGAAGATCATTAGGAAATGGAAAAGGTGTTGCATGGTTAGATAATGGAATAGCAGCTATATTAATTAATACATATTCACTTAATTATGAATGGTCATCATCACAAATTTTTCTTTTTGATATTGAAAATAATGGTTATAATTCAGATAGTAAACCACTATCAATTTTTCCTAATAATCATCAATTATTACCAATAAGTTTTGATAGAATATTTTTAAATATAATTTCATTATCATCATCATCATTAGCATTAATTAATAAAGTTGGAGATATTCTTATATTAAATCCAACTCCACCTGGTTATTATGCATTTGTTGAAGATATTGGATCAATGCCAATATTTACTTCTCCAAAAGTATGTTTACCAGGTACATATAAAAATCAAACAGGAATTCATGATTGTATTCTATGTCCACCTGGTACAAAAAATTCCGGTAATTCTAGTTTACAATGTATTCCATGTTCATCTAAATCATTTTGTTCACTTGGTTCTGTTAGTGATGTACCTCAATCATTATTAAAAAGTACAAAGCAAGTTAGAGCATATCCATCATCACCAGAAAGTACAATATTTGATGAAATTCTTTTACAAAATATGTTTAATATTGGTTCAGGTCATTGTTTAGTTGTATCACCTTTATTTTGGACATTAATTGTTGGATGTTTAGCTCTAACAATGATTATTATAATGGGTATATTAAAAGTTCTTATCAATCATTCTCAAAGTAAAAAAATAAGACATCGATTAAAATGGATATTTAAACGTATAGATTTAATTGGTGAAGGTGAATTTTGGATTGGTGGTTTATTATCATGTTGTGTTATAGTTTTAGTTAGTTTTGCATATTCATTTAGTGATAATTATTTTAAACAATATCCAATAGAAAAAACATCTGATTCAAATTTTGCATGTGATTTATCAATAAGAAATGCAAAATTTCAATCAAATTTACAATCAATATCTATACCTGTTGAAGAAGAAGCAGAAGAAATATTTGATTTATTAGATGGACAAATCATTTTTTTAAATATTGATTTTATAAATACATTAATTAATTGTGATGTTATATCACTTCAAGCTTTATTTGGTACAGAATGGGCTCCAATTCGTTGGACAAATTGTACTAATACTAATTCAATTTTATCTTTATCTATTCAACTTCCATATCAACATATATCTGTAGAAATTATTTTAGATAGTGTACAAACTATTGGTGCTTTACGTATTGGTTTTTATGCTAAAGGACATGAAGATGAACGTTATAATTTAAAAGAATTAAATTATTTTCAATCATTTTCAAAATCTGAACAACTTTTAGCACAAAATTTACCAGTTACATTTCAAATAACAAGAGTTGTTAATCAAACAGAACTAATGGGAGGTAAAGAATCAATTTTTAGTGGAATTTATTTACCAACATATACTATGGATGTAAATAGTTTATTTTCATCACGAGATCAATATGTTTTTTCAAAATCAACGTTAACCAAATTAGCAATTTCTATTAGTGAAACTCCATATTATGTTAAAAATTTACAACAACCAATAGCTAAACGTCCAGAAATTATTTTTCATAATCTTTTATTTACATCTGTTTGTTTAGAAATATTTGGTTTAATTTATTTATCATATAAACTTATTCTTAAACCATTATGTCAATTCGTTTTTCCCAAGCATTTTAGTAAGAAGAAGAAACATTCAGTCAATAAAGTTAATGGTGAAATACAAATAAATAACATGATAACTGCTTTCTGACATTATCATTGGATTATCTTTTTTGTTTTGCTTATTTTTAAATTTAATATTTATATAAAAAATTTTATAAAACTTACTTTTTGTCACAGATACAATTATACTGCTTTTAATAACGAACAAAAAGCTTCAATTCTTTATTGAAGTCAATAGGAATATATCAATGTTTCTCTTGATTTAGCCAAAGAATGAAGAAGACATTTAAAATTTTCTTTAGATAAATTGGAGTTATGTACCACATTGTACATATGGATAGTGTGCGATATGCTTCTGTATTACTATTTGTTTTAAAGATTATTATACAAGAATGAACTACTGATGTCTTTCGAGCATAGAAATCCAATTTTTTTTCAAAAGCATAAATAAAACTCATAAGATTTTAGAAAACAAAATGCAATTGAAAAATCTTTTATTTTTGAAATTCTCAAAGCATAACAATTTATAGAATTTATTACTGCTAGTAACTGTAGTCCTCGAAAAAAAATTCTCGATTACTTAAGAATGTCTTCCTAAAATTCATTTTTCTATATTTAATAAATTTTTTATTTATGGCAAGTGTATTCAATAACTCAAAACTTTTCTATTAATATAGAAAAACGCAAGACAAAAAAAATAGTCCTATAGCAAAAAATGTAATTCCTCTTATTGTTAATATTTGCTATAGAAAAAAAGAAGAATCATGAATTTAAAGGTAAGGTTCTAGGAATTGCGAAAGCATATGTTTTTCAAAGTTTTTCTGTGTATCTGGCATTTTGTTTTTTTCATTAATTCGCGCTCTAATGATAAAAAATCTTTTAGTATATTATTAGAAGAAATAACAAATTAACATACGATATTTGGTGAAAAGATTAGTGCGAGACGAAGAAATTCTATTAGGCTTATTCATTTAAACCAAAACATTTATTTTCAAGACGACAATATCAGAAACAAAAAATAAATGTATCTAAAGTCATAAAAAATTTTCTGAAAATATCCCATCCGATCCCATGGGAGAAAAAAGCTTATAGAAGAATTGTAGTATTAATAACAAAGCAATTGTATTGATATAGATGTTCTCCTAGCTTATTCGATTGAAACACGCGGGAAATATTTTTTTCCTGTTCTGTGAGTGGTTAACCATAATAAGTGTTAAGATGTGATGAAACATAATAATGAATCAGCGTATAAAGAAAGTATCTGATATATTTTATTAATAACAAGTGAAATGTGATTTAGCTTGGATTTTGATTATATTGGATAATATGTCTTTTAATTAATAATTTCTTGTTTGTTTTTTTATCGTGTTCTTTAATGTAACCACTCGGAAACGTTTATATAATAGTATAAGGGAAAAGTTTAATATTTAAACATTAAGGTACAATATGAAGGCGAAAAACTTGACCTTTTCTCCAATATTGTTTGATCAGATAATGACTCGTCTCATGTGGATATTAAGAAGATAGCTATGGAAGAAAATAGAGAGAAAGAAGAAAAGAAGCACCCAAAAATTTTAAAAATTGAAGTCACAGCGACTAAGAAAGACAAAACAAGAGAGAAAACTTGTAAGCGCTAGAAAAATTCGCATACATAAATAAGGAAGACCAGTAAGAAAAGAAAAAAAAGTCCACAAGAGAAAAAAAAGTAGAGAATGGTAGAGGATAACCAAGTGAAAGAAAAGGATTCAGCTTGTTTTATTTCTTTGATATTTACGAATTTATTTTGGTAAACGATTTACATCTCAAGAGAAATGATTCATGCTTCTCTATCAATTGTTTTATACGATATCTATGGAAAAAACTATCCAAAATAATTTTTCTTTCTTTTATGAAAACCATTCCAAAGAAAAATATCGTTATAAAAGGATGAACGACCAAAGTCAGTTGTATGTGTGGTTTTAATCTTTTGTTGAATGTACTTTTTTCTATAAAAATCTAGTATCTATTCATTAATCATGGGGAATAGAATATGTTGAGAGTCGGGTAATAGTAGAAAGATGGAAAATATCGAAGTAAAATTAAGAAATGTGTAAGCGAAAAGACAATACTTAAGTACCAATGTGGATTCAAGCTATCTTGCCTCTAATCATCTAAATTTTCTTGGAGATTTCTGGGTGTTTCGTATGCATCTATCAACCGTTGTTTTTAAGGATAGTCTGCTTGTCCATATAAGTCCTAGGTATTTAAATTCATTTACTAGCTCCATAGTTTGACCGTTCATTTATTTGTGCATAGAATATTTGTGCAACTGCTTTTGTTATATTGATAGGCTGTCTCCACTTTTGAGAGTACTCGTAGATCTGCTTACACACACACATTTACCCTCACATCGCAGATATTCTAGCATTGGTGCTAGTTTGATTGAGATAGGAGGTTTTACAACAACACATAAATCATCTGCAAAAATATGATCTAAATGAACTCCAATACATTGAACTAGATCACAATGGAAAATGATGATTAAGTATGGACTTAGGCTATTTTTCTAAAGCAGACTAATGTTTATCTTGAATGCTTCTGATGATTTTTCTCCATCCATTATGGGTATATCAGTTTCATTTGTTGATAAGAATCTCGTTTACAGGTCACTTGATCTACGTTGTCAACCATAATGTTTTTATGTTTCGCTTCTTTACGCTATATCCGCTGTCAGACCAAAGATCGAATGATCTTCGCTATTAGTTATGAACTACTTCTTTTAATTACATTTTCATGTGTAGGAATATAATGAAACTCAACTTTTGAGTAGTTTAAATTATTTTTACGATATGTATTTCATCTGTAATTTTTTTAGTCTATTCGACAATGCGTGGAACCGTTTAATTTAATTGATTTTAATCAACTACACTTTATATATGTGATCATGTTCCAAATTTAGTATGTGCATTAAGAAATTATGATACTTTATTTTGTTATTCTTATCGCCTTAATAATGTACTTAAATGTTTATTCTTTCAATCACAATTAATACAAAAAACAAACACATCGCGACCTAATCTTACGTATTATTCATTCGATGATGAATGAGCAGAAAAAATTGTAGCGTTAAATAAAAAAATATTATTATTATGTTTCTTTTCTTGTTTATTTAGAACGGCTGCAATAAAGATATTCAATCATTTGATGATGTTGCTTTGCAGCAATCAACAGCGGTTCGTTGATTGTCTTTGACCGATTTACTTCAAAACACTGTACGTTCTTATAAGGCAACTAAGTGCGTTTTAATTAATTGTAAAAAATGATCTGAATGAAGTGGAATTGATCAAGAAATTTGAAAAAACAATTCATTTGTTTATTGAAAATCTTTCAAGCACGTATTAGAAATTGTACAATCAGCAAATGTTCCATCACTATATATGGTATTAATATGTACTTTTATGCTAAGAAAAACATTAGCATTATTCGAAAGATTGATGAAATATCAAACATAATCATTAAAAAATAATTATAATTCAACTTATTTTGAAAACGATACCGGTGAAGATGTTGAAGACATCTTAGAAATTGAAGATAACGAAAAAGTCTCGCTTCTTTATTAGAAACTTGCCAACTGTTTTCCTTCTTTATCCATTTCAGAAATTAGAGTCCTTGGTTTACAAATATTGAAAATATTAAACTTTATGTTTAAATTAGATATGGATTATTATACTCCAATATTATTACACTCTCGATTTCGTCAACTTGAACGATGTACAAAAGATAAATGTAAACAAACATATAAATATGTTCGTAAACGTATGAATAAAATACTACAAGATAATAAACAATTAGGCAAATAAACTTGTGAATCATCACAGAAAAAAACAAAAATGCAAACATCAATCCTGCAACAGTACGAAGATAACAGTGATTATGAACAAATAATTGATGGATCGGATAGTTCTGAAAATGAAGATTATTAATACAATTCACCAAAAATAGATGAAGTAACTAGTTATTTATTTATGGGCATTGATAAAAAAAAATTTAAGCGATAATCCACTTAAGTTGTCGCGAACAAACCAAACTTTATTTCCAATTCTATCGGAATTATCACGTCAGATACACTGCATATCGGCCTCGTTAGCAGCTATCGAAAAACAGTTTAGTAGTGCTGATATTATAATTAATGAATGCCCAACAGCATTAAATCCTGAACAACTCAACAACATTCTTTTTATTCATTCTATGCAAAATATCAGATTTGCTCAGTAATTTGTATTATGGATTTTTTTTGTTTGTCTTTATTTGGTTCTAATCATTGAACACTCGTAGTAATTCTGTTATTGATTAAATTGTTTTTCCTTTGTGTATTACTTTCTATCTATTTTGTATGTGTAGGAAAAACATTATGTCACGTTTCATTGTAACAGAAAATAAATAAGAATGATGAACTTGATATGATCAATAATAATACAACATGATGTAATATAACATGGCAGTCTTTGTCAAACTTGTAGATATGTCAAGGAGTTACAGTTTTTTTAAAAAACATTTGATAATAACGAGGTTCTATGGAATAGGATAAAAAGTTTTTCTGTTCTGTCCCATCCTATGGGGCAATGCACAATAATTCATTCCATGGGATGT